>JARVGS010000472.1:21727875-21739393 GCA_031762315.1 Hypsolebias antenori | reverse complement strand
CAACAACAACAACAACAACAACAACAACAACAACAACAACAACAACAATAATAATAATAATAATAATAATAATAATAATAGTAACGTGTTATGTATTGTCATCAATGCTTGTTCCTAAGCCTGTCATGATAACAGATTTTACCGAGCAATTAATTGTCTCAGAAATTACTGTAATAAACGATAAAGCTGTTTGCAATTTGACAATAATTTGTAATTGTTAAATTTACTAAGAAATGTTGGTTAATTTTGGTGTGTAGTACCTTTTTTGACACTGGGTGGCAGTATAAGACTGTTTGAACAGAAGGATGGATAGTGAGGGAGTGAGCAGCGTGGCTCTTTAAGAAAAATGGGAGGGAGGCCCCTTGATGTGACATGGGCTGTCTCTCTTTCCTGCTTTTCGGTTCTCATAATAGAGGACCCTGGTGTGGTTTGAGCTCTTTAGCATAGCATTTGGCACACAAAGCTTTTAATAAAAAAAAATCAGTAAACAAGTTCTCAGCTTCTTTTTGCAGAGAAAAACACATTTTTACACGAAGACAAGTTTCAACCATGAATTTTGGAGCTTCGACAAGACTGAGCTTTTGTCCCCCTGAGGTCGGCCTGTTAGCTTAGCGCGTAGCTTAGCTTCCCAGCTTAGCTGCTTTTAACGATCCAAAAACATGATTTTGGATGGTTAAAACGGATTTTAAAGAGAAAGGGAGGGGTCAGTGAAGAACACTGGAGTTGAGCTTTTTGTCGTCCAGTGTCTTCAGTAGAAAGAGACACGAAGAAACAATAAAGCAGATAAATGAAAATGAGATTGATGATTTTCATTTATCATGAGATTAATTGGGCAGCACGGTGGCACAACTGGTAGAGCTGCTGCCTCTCAGTGAGCAAGTCCCTGGTTCAAATCCCGGTCCGGGGGCCTTTCTGGGTGGAGTTTGCATGTTCTCTCCATGCATGCGTGGGTTTTCTCCGGGTACGCCGGTTTCCTCCCACAGACCAAAAACATGCATGTTAGGCTGATTGGTAACTAAATTGTATCTGTGTGAGTGAGAGAGTGAATGGTTGTTTGTCTGGTTTTCTCTATGTGGCCCTGTGATGGACTTGTGACATGTCCAGGGTGTCCCCCGCCCCTCGCACAGTGATTGCTGGACATGGGCACCGGCGACCCCCATGTCCCAAAATGGAAGAAGCGGGTCAAAAATAATGGATGGATGGATGGATGAATTGTCTCAGAAATTATTGCGATAAACTATTATACTGTCTGAAATTTGACAATAATTAGTAATTATTGTCAAATCTAAGAAGATATGTTGGTTACTTTTGTGTGTAGTACCTTTTTTCATCACTGGATGACAGTATAAGACTGTTTGAACTGAAGGCTAGATAGTGAGGGAGCGAGCA
The DNA here is from genome assembly GCA_031762315.1 of Hypsolebias antenori. Classification (NCBI taxonomy): domain Eukaryota; kingdom Metazoa; phylum Chordata; class Actinopteri; order Cyprinodontiformes; family Rivulidae; genus Hypsolebias; species Hypsolebias antenori. Next base: position 21,738,004 of record JARVGS010000472.1, on the reverse strand, counting down.
GCAAGAAAAATGGGAGGGAGGCCCCTTGGTGTGACATGGGCTGTCTCTCGTTCCTGTTTTTCAGTTCTCAAAATGGTGTACGCTCAGTGTGGTTTGAGCTTTTAATAATAAAAAAAATCAGTAATCAAGTTCTCAGCTTCTTTTTGCAGAGAAAAACAAGTTTTTAGACAAAGACACGGGTTTCAACCGTGAATTTTGGAGCTTTGACAAGATGAAGGTTTTCCCGCCCCGAGCTTGGCCTGTTAGCTTAGCTCGTAGCTTATCTTCTCAGTTTAGCTGCTTTTAACGATCCAAAAAAACAGATTTTAAGGAGAAAGGGAGGGGTCAGTGAAGAAACCAGAGTTGAGCTTTTAGTCACCCAGTGTCTTCAGTAGAAAGAGCGACACAAAGAAACGATAAAGCCAATGAAAGAAAATGAGGTTGATAATTTTCATTTATTGTTCATCTTGACAGGCCAAACAACTGAGACTTATGTGAAGTTGCCTTTCTCTGTTGTTTAGTGAGTAGTGTTCAAAGATTGAAAGTGTTTCATGCTCTATTTATTTCAGACTTGGCAAACACGCTACATGTTGCTGTTGTGGCTGTCTATGACCTGCCTCATACCCTTTGACCTTTCTCGTTTGGACGGCCATCTCGAGTCCAATGGAGGTAAAACGAGAGAGCCCACCATGTATCAAATTCTCAATATTGCAAAGGTAAGTGAAATATGAATCCTGGAACTTGATGTAGCAGAGAACATTGTCTATCTAGCTGTATAATTATTTATTTTTATGGACAGTCATAAACAAAGAAACAGGCTGGACATAAGTTTGGCAGTAATATTTCTGTAATTAAAAACAACAGTTTTTTTTTAGGTTAGGCATTTATGAGATGTTATAATTGCCTAAACTGAAATTTTTGATATGTATATTTTAAATATTTTTGAAGTTTTTAGTCCCTCATATATAAATTAGTGAAACAACAATAAGAATGTTGTTTTCTTTAACTCACGATTTGACAAGTGACTAGAGGTTTTTTTTTTTTTTTGGTTGCAGGACTTTCTTCTGCTATGGTTTGATGATAACTTGGTTGTGGTGGTGGTGGTGGGGGGGTTGCATCACCAACTGTTAGTAATGCTTAGCTTCTTCTAATTAACCCTTAAAAGGATTGTTTTAGTTTCAGGAAATATAAAAAAAGTTAAAAAGAACAAACTGATTTTACTAATTACCGGTAAACAAATTTATAAAGGAACACACATTATATGGTGATTTTAATTTGATGTATTGTTTATTGAATGTTGTGTTTTTAGAGCATAAATATAATTATTTTTGTTGACAGTCTTATCTACTTGTGGATGACAGTCCCAGGACTGCTGCATCTGTACTTGTATCAAAGTAAGTGCAATTATTTTGTGTAACTTAAGTATCATAGTTGATCATTAGCTGGTTTGAACTTTAAGGTATATTGTAGGTTTAAAAAATGTCAGTTTTCAAAAGCACTGAAGTATTTTTGCCAAATTATTCCTGTGGTTTAAACTATTTTTATTGAGATATCAGAAATAGTACAGGACATTTTTCGGTAGTTTAAAAAAAAACAAAAAAAAACCAAAACCTATATTTATGTGTATCTACAATATAATAAAAATAACTAAATGTATATTACATATAATGTTATTATAACAATAAATAGCTACAGTGACATATGGAAATATGTGATTTTACTGTAGAAGCAAAAGTAATATTAGTAGAACATTATTTTTAAATAAAACCAATGAATTTGTGTGTTACATTTTTAAAATTTGTATATTAATACTACATTATTGTTAAATTTGTAATTGTCTTTTTAGATTTATTATACAGTCAGAATTTTGTACTGGTCCATGCATAATAATAATGAAGGCAGTATTTTTTTCCCTTCTTTGCAGATAAACTTGAGAAAGTTATTTTAACACAAACTTTTTAATAAAAACGCGGAGCTGCAGAATATAAATACTTTTTAAATTGTACAAACAGAGTAATTGTCAAACGAGCGGCTGTCTGTGTCACATCGGAAGCTTGTCCAATACTGGAGCATGCAAAAAAAACATCTTATATTGAGCAGCAATGATACTGATGCTGAACAATGATGACAGTGTGACTCCCCCCCCCCCCCCCCCAAGCTACACCAGAATGTCTAAAAATGATTTTCAGACCACGTCGAGACCAGTTCAGTAAAATGGTCATGTTTGGACATGACATGACAATTGCTCATAAATCACAATCACTTGAAGCCTTGTTTAAAAAAAAAATAGATGAAAAGTCCCCCAGATGATGAAGTGAAAAACTGATAAGGTTATACAGAAAATAATTTTGAGTCTGTTGTGGCTAAATGAGGTTTTAAGATAAGATAAGATAGAACTTTATTGATCCTGCAGGAAATTGTTACATCTTAAATCTGGGTATTTGTATCAAAGCACTTATTCATTTTGGCTTATTTAAAAATCTGATTGACGAATAATTTACAGTACCGTATGTGGGCTAACTTGGCCTGTCAGTGCTGCGGCATTGGGTTCGAGCCCAGGTTGGGTCAGGAAGGACCTCCGGAGTAAAACAATTGTGATTTGAATTGCTGCAGAAAAGAACAGCCCAAAGAAAAACAACATTACTGATAATTAATTAATGTGGCTTTGTGGCCGGTGTTTGTTTTAACCAAGTTGTAAAATCTTGTAGGACAAGATCTATATTTTTATGATGCCCTTGTGTGTAAAACGTTAAATATTACCATGAGTGTGAAGTCTTGTCCTTTTAACTACATGTTGGTACATTGCAGAATTCTATCCATTGAGCTAATAGAAAACAAATAAGTGAAGGAAAAAAGGCAGCGCACATCTTCATATTAATTATTATTAAATTTGTCACTTTAATTATTTAAACTAATAATAAATTAAAATCCAACTTATATCTACAATACAGTATTCATAATACAGCTTGTTGTATAATTACTGTTTTAGCCACTAGATGGCGATGTTGCTTTTGTATTGACTTGTTTCTCAGTTTGTTTCTTTTGTCAAATCTTTTGATGTTTGTCTTGTCCGGTCGTACACGTTTGTACAGGTTTATGACACGGCCTGATGTGAAACAGAACTGCCTTGGAGACTTTCTGGATTGGAGTCTCACCATAATATCTCAGACCAGCAGCTCCTCAGTGAGAGGCGCTCGGGTGCTGGACAGCGCTCTGCAGTCTTTGGTAAACATTTACGCCTGTGAAAAAACACGCATACCTGAATGTTTGTGTGTTTAAAGACAGCCGTGTGTACGTGCTCCATTTGATTGGACCTGGAGAGGGTAATTTACAAGAGCTGACATGACTGGTATGTTTTACACAATACTGAGTGCGGTTTTAACAGGTGTGTAATGCACCTGCTGCCTGTGTGGGACCTGTTGCTTCAAGTGACTTGAGACAGTTTAATCCACTGCTTTAGGCTAAACGGTTTTTCAGTAGTTGAGAGCAGCGCTGAGGGAAATGGGATTTGATTAAATTCATTTTTTTTCCCTTAATACCTTACACAATACTTCACTTCAGTTACCTATTAATAAAAGGATATTTTCTAAGCTGTTTTTTTCTGGTCTAAGATAATCTAAGGAAACTATCCTTCAAGGACATTAAATTCATTGGCACATAAACTTGCATGACATGTTTGGAAAGCATCTCTTTGTATTTAATGTCTTTGTAATAAAACACTGAGCCTAGTTGTTGTTTTGCCTTCTCCAAAATGACTTTGTGGGTTCTGTCACCAGGACTCGCATACTTTTCTGTAAATGGAGAACAAAAGAGTACAAAGAACCTAAAATCAAATTATAAAAGTGACATTGCATCAATGAATAAATGAGCTGTAAAATAATTACTGTTTAAAATGTGACGTTCGTTTGGCATAAAATTTATTTATTTTATTTATTTATTTTTTGGGCTGTTGTCTTCTAGGCAAAGCTTTATAAACATGGGAAACGAGACGACCTATTACAATATGGTACGTTCCATTTTTTTCTTTTTAAATTCATCTGCTGTGTGGTTTTGTAGAAACATCCTGAAACTGTTGTCACTAAAAGAAACGGAGGACGTTATTGTTAAATGTTTGTGACAACACAACTATTTGTGTGCAGAATCTTTAGTTAAAATTAATCTTTCCATAAAAGAGGAACTACATTTCTTTAAATTCTCAAATGGCTTTCTTATCTGTGAATGACTTTCTATTCAACGTAAAGCTAAATTTAAACATGGCAGATTCTGCGTAGACATAAATATCAGGTAAATCTAACCTGATTGAAGTATAGATGATGTTATACGTCTGTTTTTAATGTCTTTGTTTTGCCCCTAGCGCCTACAATTCTGCAGTGTCTGGAGCAGAAACATCTGTCAGAAAGTACAGAGGCCAATCTGCGAAAGCTCAGCATCAAACTCATCCAAAGGCTCGGCCTCACCTTCCTCAAGCCACGTTTAGCTGCCTGGAGGTCAGACATGATGCTCACTTTTGTACATGCTTGATAACATCAGATATACAGAATAACATAAACAAGTACAGTTGTGGTGTGTTTACATGAAGTTTTTTTTTTTTTTTTGGTTTGGTTTGGTTTGGTTACACTTTTAAATACTCAGAGTGATTCCTTTAATCAGTTAGAATTCTGGGATTTAGCATCAAAGCCTTTTTTCAATGAGCAATAATGAGACATATTGTGCATCAGTTTATGCTTGATGAGACACAAATACAGAATAAAGTGTTTTACAATAGTAATGTGAATATTTTCAGGTACCAGAGAGGCAGCCGCTCCCTTGCAGCCAATCTCTCCATGTCCCAGCCTATCACGGCCACTACTGCTGTCACTCCTGAGACGGAGACACAAGAACAAGAGGAGTATGACATCCCAGAGGAGGTTGAGACTGTTATTGGTAAGTTACCACCTTCACTTAGTCTCAGAGATTTATTACAAAACAACTGTTGAGCAAAACTACATTTAGATGTTATTTTGCAGAGCACCTGCTGGTTGGACTGAAGGATAAGGAAACAATTGTTCGCTGGTCTGCAGCGAAGGGGTAATGATGCTTTCATTTGATATCCAGCAAACCTGAACCAATAATACTAATTCATCCGTGTTGCTACTTGTCTTTGGCATTCTTAAGATAAAAGGCAAGTCCTCTGCAAGAGTTTACAGGCCATTAAAATCAATTTTGTTGAAAATTTCAGTATTGGGAGGGTGACTGGAAGGCTTCCCAAAGAGCTGGCAGATGAGGTGGTTGGATCAGTCCTTGACTGCTTCAGGTAAATTCATGCTTGAGGCACACTGGCTCACTCGTTTGTCACCCTCTGCTATTTATTATTTCTTTAGATGTATTAATAAAAAGCTGGTGCAGTTTTACAAGTTGTCTCGTTTTATGTAGGTTCTGTGTTTTTACCTGCTTGTGCACCTGTGTTCATTTTCAAGCTTCCAAGAAACAGATAATGCTTGGCATGGAGGCTGCCTTGCCCTGGCAGAACTGGGTCGTAGAGGACTGCTGCTCCCTTCAAGGTTAATTAACGGTATGCGTACTGAAAAGCCCAAACAATTCAGGAAACATAGTGTTTTATCGTTTATTTCTTTAGCTATTTTTTACAGCTATTTACATTTACAGAACAAGTTTGTTTCCACTCCTTCCATAGCAATTTCAAATATAATGCAAATGCCACCTTTTTATATTCACAAGTCCCCTTTGCTCGCTTTCAAATTGTGTGAGAACAAGATTTATACAGGTCTTGCACACCTGTAACAACAGGTCTGCCAACCAAACAAGTTTTTCTTTCCTCTTTTTAACATATAACCTTACAGCAGCACTGTTTACATGTCATATCTACATCATGTGGATCACCTCAACTCTGTGCTAAGTCAAAAATAGTTTTGATGTTGTGGCTTGAAGTTGTAAAAATTAGGGATTTTCAGTTCGTTTTACTACATTTTTGCAAATGTCAGTGTTTAGTTGTAGCAGCGAGGCCTCCTCCTCAGAGCCCGCCCTGATGTTTTTGCTTTCTTGATCGGTTTATGGCATTTGCTCTCAGTCTGGTCATTTGTTCTTTTTGTGGCTGCTGCTTTAGCCCTTGTAGTTGGCTTGACAGTCTTGAGAGAAGAAATACTTGAAGTCTTCAGTGACTCTTGAGTGAACTGATTTACAGCATTGAAACTAATAGAAACTTCAGAACTTGCAGTGGCCAGTTGGCAAAGTGCCAGAGCTGCAGTCTGCCTCTGGTCACATGGTTCTTCATCCAGACCTTTGTCCGGTCTCTGTGGAAGATCTTGTGGAGCGGTCGCAGCAGAGCTGTGAACGAAGCCGCTTTGAGAAGTTCTGAGGCTGAGGTTTAGTGGTAACTCGTTGCCGTTTGTTTTCTCCATGTCCGAGCCCGTCAGGCTGCTGCGCTCGGATCTCTCGTCGTGCTCCTGATTTCTTGTGGAGAGGTTGAGCGGAGCCAGATTGTCCGTGTCATCCTTGCGTTGTTCCTCAGACACTGTTTTGAGAGATGGCTCAGAGGCAGATGAATACAGACTGCTGTCAGTTGATCTAAAAGAGAAAAGCCAAAACAAGACAATTGGTGGGGGGGGGGGAAATAAAAACTTCATTTACAAATACAGTACACAAATTGTACCAGACAAACAAGAACTAAGATGAATTTAACTTACCCTCCATTCTGACATCTTAACTGTGGCAATGTTTCTGCAGACTCTTCTTGTCTTGAATCGTTTTTGGTGGGTTCCATGACTTTAGATGCATGTCCAAGTTGGGGTGAGGTCTGTGACTCGCCCATACCAGTGCACTGTGAAGCTTCTGCTTCTCTTTGAATGATGTCTGCTTGGCTGGGTCTATCGGGAGACCCCGAAGCTGAACAGCCCTCTTTAGGGCTCAGCCGTGTTGCTTTGTCCCCATTTTGATCATGGTGACTCTCATCTTGTGTGGAGCTATGGGGGTTGTTGTGGCTGGGACGTGAATACATGTACAAGTCATACTCCTTTTGGTCAAGGCTTTGGGTGTAGACATCCAAAGGAAGATATCTGTGTCCTGTGATTGGCATATTAAGCTCATGGGGTCTGTAAAAGGTGTAATGCAGAGGGGTCCCTGGGTGAAGAGTGTGGCAGTATCTGTAAGGGTAAGGGGGGATCGTGGAAGCATAAGGTGGGGCAATGGACTGTTGTACCATGGGTCTTTGAGGATCTATAAACTCTGGCTGGAAAGAAGAGTTTAGCTCATTCACATGAATGTGTCTCGGGAGGTAATATGATGGATACAGGTGTCGGTCAGGCAAAAGATAAGGAGGGTATTCAGGAACCATAAGGGGGTTGAATGGTTTTAAGGGAACAGATGATGAAATTCTGCCCCACAAGTTGCTTGGATGGTTGCTAGTAGGAGTTTGTGAATCTTCCGTCTGCGGCACAGGGGATTTCAAGGCTTCCGCTCCGTCACGGTTGGGTGTGACGGGGGAGAAAGCAGAAGGGCGTGGCAGATCCTTAATTTCATTGTTCTCTCTGATTTCTTTCTCAGTGCTTATACTTGGTTTCGCGATACTCTGACTATCCTTACTGACCGGACTGTCACACCCAACATCTAGTTCTTCTGCATCATCCATGCTCTCGTCTTTGTTCTCTTCTACGTCATGTTTTTCAGGACTTTTGTTCTGGTCTGGAAGGTCGTTTGCACAATCCTTAGATTTGACCAAGACTCCTTTGGCTACAACTTTGATCTGTCGGGCTGTTTGCACGTTTTTTTGTGACATCAGGGAGATGGAGTTTTTGCACAAGTTGTATTTCATATGGTTGAACAAGTGAGACTTTTCGTTGCAGGTGAAAGGACACTGGAAACACTGGTAATTGAACGGCTTTCCAGGTGGTCGAGGAATGTAGTGAGGCCTTTTTGGTTTTCGCTCCGGATCGGTGTCCATCTTTAGTCTGCAGTAAGTCTTCTGAAAGAAGAACGAGGCACATTGTAGAAGATTAAATTAGTAAAGCTCGAGATTTAGTTAATCTAGTTATCTTTGTTTATTTTTTATTTAGCTTAAGGTCTAAGCCCCCCACCCCCCCACCCCTACCCCAAATGGATTTCAGTGGACTTGTTTTTTTTTTTTTTTCTTAGCTGTTTTTCAAGTAAAGAGCCTAACGAGGTATAGAGTTGTTTAACTGGTTCAGATAGAAAGGTGTTGTCGTTGGTAGGTTTAACTTAACTTTTTCCTGGCTGCATGGCTAGAATATTCTGCTACTGCACAAACACTACACCCTCAGGCTACATTTGTTCCTTCACATTAAGATGGATATTAAGCAGACATTTATTTAAATTTGTATGCAAACATGGAACCTGTAGGTTTGTATATATCCAGTCCAGTCTTTGTTTGGTTTGGGTTATTGGTTTCACTCAACACATGCCCATGCCCACATTAGGTCTGCTCTCTCACCTGTCACTTCATTTTAATATCCCTTTATTTGTCAGTCTTATAAAATTAGAGGACCGCTAAACCACCAGACAGATTACACTTTGTTTCACAGACCTGGAGGGCATGCAGAGACTTGCTTTCTCTCACAGCTAAACCGTGCGCTGTCGGCGTGGGAACTACAAGCCAACCTGCTTACCATGACTACACCTGCGGGATGCATTCATCATTCAATAAGCCCTGGAACTGGATGCGTGCCGCTCATCCTAGTTCATTCTGTTGCTACAGATCGAACGATTGAGACCGTTTTGGTAAATATGTGATGTAAGGCCATTTAGAAACACAGTGTTCTTTTTTTAAATGAGACACCACCTAAAGATGTTAGCTGAGGATTGCTGGGTGTGCATGGAGAAACCTGCTTGTCGTGCGCTGTCGCAAGAAGTTGTCACTCAAGTTTGGACTAAAGTAGCATGACTGAACACTCCCTTTCCAAAGAGTGAAAACTCAGTAGAAAATGCCTTTTTAACACTTTTGTACCATGAACACAAATCGGGCACAAAACAAAAACAAAACAAAAAAAAAAACCAATAAAATAATACAGCCTTTTTTAATTCACAAAGCAATATTGTGCTACTTTAAAAAATACTGATGTGTTTTGAAATACTTTAAACTTAACAATTTTTTTTACCCATCCTTCAGTACCTTCAGTAGCTAACAGATCTATAAGTAACAGGTGCATGCCTTGCTTGAACCTGCCCCTAAATACAATTTGCAGGTGAGTTAACAGTGCTATTACAAATCTCTGACCATTGACAGAAAGACTTTTAAGTGCTGCAAATAAGAAGTTAGAGCCATGCTGGTTTTTTCTCAACACAAGGACATAAATGGAAAATAATTACCTTGTCTAATTGAAGCAACAGTGTCTTTTATAAAGAATGAAGCCTGTAGAGAAGTGACCCCAGTTCACAGCCAAAGTCAGTATCTGGTCCGAGCGCTCGTTTTAGTAGCTACGAGCTGTGGATGTGTGTGATGATGAGTGTGATATTGGTTGTATGGTTAGTTTGCCTCTCTAAGGTGTTGTCTCTCCAGTGGGTGGTGCTTCAGCCCAAACAGCAGGGCCCTCAGGCAACAATGATCCACCTGATATTAGTCAGGCCTCAAGCAATGATTTAAATGTTGAGGTGGGAGATCTCTGTCAGTTTTCATCGCTGCCTTTTGTTAAAGTGGTCACACAGTCCTGAGTCTACAATATGTTTATATCAGTTTTGTAAAGTGAAGGTGTTAAGACGCACGTGAGATTTGCACTTGGTATTTCCTTGATGCACTGTTCAAGATGGAGTTCGCATGAGATTTTACCAAAGAATTATAAAGCAAAAATTTGGAGGTGCTGTATATTAAAAAGAAAACTAGTCACATTTTTTCTTTATTATTCACAATTTCTCAAGCTTAATTCTGAACTAATTACTTAGGGCTGAACAATTTTGGAAAATAATCTAATTGCAATTCTTTTTTCTATAAATTGCAATTGTGATTTAAAACGTGATTTTTAAAAAAAATATATCTTCTCAAGTATTTTTCAACAAACAGGAGCAATAAATCAATCTGTTTTATAATAAACAATGTCAGATTTATTTAAAGCAGAGATTACAATAAAGCTAACAAATCTATGCCTTTTCTTTTCACCATTTCTATTTTTTCTTGTTTCATAAACATAATAGTAAACATGTTAAGTGA
>JARVGS010000472.1:21694528-21705352 GCA_031762315.1 Hypsolebias antenori | reverse complement strand
TAATATATTGAAGTTCATAAGTTTGATATTTATATACTGGTTGAAAATAGCTCTGTGAGAAATTCATAGTAAATTTAACAAAAAGGAAAAAGTACATAGCATTAAAATTCAAATAGAAGTTCAAATTATTTCATCCTGAAAGGACTCTGCCTAACTACTGTAGCTCATTTTATAACATGATAGAGTTAAACTCAAAGCAGTCTCCTCAGGTAAATAGTGTTAACTTATTATTTTTATATGAAAGTTTCTATTAACTTATTATTTTTATCTTTGGTTGTTTCTGTTCAGTGCCCTGAGATGACATCTGTTGTGACTTGGCACTATACAGTATAAATAAATTGAACTGAATTGAATTGACATATCTTTTTTTGAACCCCGCCTACAAAAAGAATCGGAATCGGGAATCGAAAGGAATCGGAATTGAAATGAAGAATCAGAATCAGAACCGGAATCGCTCAAATTCAAATGATGCCCAATCCTGCTGCCAGCTGGTGATAATCAGCGGCCAATTTGGAGGAGGAGCTGCAGGCAGTGGAACTCTCACTGTCTGGGACTGAGACTTGACCAGAATCTATCTGTTCAGTCCCCTTCTCCCTCTGGTCAATCCCATCACTGTCTGTAATGAAGTTGAAGACTTTGCTGCTTTCAGGGATCCACCCTGTGCAAACCCTGCACATTCAGAATGACAACTCAATCCTTTACAAAGCCACAAAATGGCTAAACTGATGTTTTATTTCAACTTATCAAGCAAACAGTACTGAAACTGAGGAACTAGAGGCAGGCAGAGAAAGCACATGCCCACAAGGCTTTTGTAGATGTGAGCTTTCCCCTCCAGCTTGCTGATGTTTGTGTGTCCATTGCAGTGGCGGCTCCAGAGATATTTTTCTGCAGGTGCTAAGGGGGGGCTAAGCATTATACTGAGGATGCTATGAAGGATCATTTGTTCTTTCAGTTCTCAAGGTCAAGGTGTTTTTACTGTCATTCACATCACATGTGGTACATATGGTGGAATGAAACTATGTACACAGCGTCCCAGTTACATCCAACAAAAACACAAATTGTAAAGAAAAACAGTAAAAAGATCTGAGACATGAAATAAGAGATACTGTACACTAAACTAAAAATACACTAAGCACTACTTGTACGAAACAATGCGCCAAACAACAGCAGCACGAACATGTGTCTGTGTGAGTAGTTGAATACAGCAACATGAAATAGATCAGCAGCATGAGATCAGCAGCACATAACCAAATGGTATTGCACTGATTTTTTTCACAGTGATAATCCAGACTAGGGGTTCATGAGTCTAACAACCTTGGGGTAGAAGCTTGTAGCCATAACGAAGAGTGAGATGGAGGAAGAAGGGCGAAACCTTTTCCATCTCAACTCCACTACTTTTGTTTTATTTATGTTTCATTCATAAAAGTGGGACACCAGCTGGTCAGTTTACTGACCAACAACAACTTCATTAATAGATTTACTTCAGTGACTGATTCTGATTATTAAAGGGTGAATATGTTATTACAGGGAGTTCTATACTGGCTGGCCATGTGGTTTTTCAAGTCTCCCACCGATGCTTCTAGTTTCGTTAACGAGGCTTTTGTTTCGGAGAAAGAAGTCTGGTTTTCCTTCCTCAGCTCTCTCAGTTCGCGTAGCACTTCTGCTACCTCAGATTCTTTAGCCTCCTTAGCTTTACCTCTTTTGCTAGCTGCCGTGTTAGCCTGCCGCAGGTTTCTCTTCTTTAGTTTCTTGTTGGTCGTTTTGATGTTTACCCATGGTGTTTTTTGTGGACATCCTTTTGCTCTTAACGTTTGATGTAGTCAGTAGTTTGGTCAATCGTGGCGTTTGCCAAATATTCATGGATTTCATGGGAGCCTCCACCCAATGCAACTGTCTCAAAGCATGTCTCCACCGGAAATCCTATATAGTGATTTTTTTAAGCAGTGATTTTCCTGGTTAGGGGTCCATGAGTCTAACAGATTCAGGGTAAAAGCTGTTCTCCAGTCTAGGGTTCTACACTTAATGCTCCGAAACCTCCTGCCTGAGAGGAGCAGGGCAAAAAGTGTGTGTGCTGGATGAGTGGGGTCCTTCATGATGCAGGTAGCCCTCTTCCTGCCTCTGGAGGTGTACCAGGTCTCTCTTGTAAATGAGTGCTCGAGGCTCAATGGGATTAACCTGTCTAAATAAAGGTTGAATGAATGAATGAAAATATGTCTGTGATGGTGGGGAGAATGTCTCCAACAGACTTCTGTGCAGCCTTCACCTCTCTCTGCAAAGATTGTCTTTCTGCAGCTGTGCAGCCCCCATGCCACACTTTGATGCTGCAGCACAGGATGCTCTCCACTGCACACCTGTAGAAGGAGGTGAGGACTGAGCTTCCCAGTCCAGCTCGTCTCAGCCGTCTGAGGAAGAAGAGTCTGAAGAGCTTTCTTGATCAGGCCTGGTGGTGTTGTTACCCCAGCTGAGGTTGTTGTTTCGGTACTTGTAGTACCCAAGTACTTGTAGCTGGAGACCACTTCCACCACAGATCCTCTTATGTTCGGGGGTGGGGTGCTGCTCCGTCTGAAATTTGCAAATATCATTATAACATTTTTATGACTGAAGTTGTTACAATCCCCTTTTTCTTGTCTTGGTCCTGCTCTGACTAGCTGTTAGCTTAGCAACCTGCAAGAATAAAATCTGCTTCTCCAAAGTGAAGCTCTTCAAAATGTGTTTAAAAATGCTACACCATTCTGCAGAAACTCACTTTAAAATATTTGACGTAGCCATTTAAGTCTTCTTTTGTTGTCTGCTTGATAACAGAAATTTAGCACAGCTCAGTCTCAATGTCGATGTTTTCTGTCCGATGAACTTCAGGAGTTTTCACCACAGTTTCACTATGACTGAGATGAGGCTAAATTTAGTCTTGGAAAACTTCTCCCCCTTTTTTTTGTGGTGTTCTGTGTAAGAATATGTTACATCATTATCGTATACCTCTTTAGCTTTCAGCGGACACTTTCAGCCTCAGTCCAGTGTGAACTCCTCTTCCTGTCATCGCTCTGGCCTCAGATGAACCTCGTGACTGTGTTTATGAGGCTTCCTGCAGAGCTTGTCCTGCTGCCACTGCTCTCCTTAAAGAAGAGTGACTTCATGGAGGCAGCTCACACTTCAGGGCGTTCTGGCTCACCCCTCGTTTGGGCGTGAGCCAGAATGAGCTCATCCGTGACGCTTCCTAGATGCTCAGATGTAGGAGGGCTGCTCTTTCTTGACCTCTTGACCCAACCTGGGCTGGTGCGTGTGAGGACGAGGACGGAGGTGACACCATTCCCAGAAGCTCCAGCGGGAACTGACCGCTGGCAGCCTGCTGTCCCCTCGGCGCCTGCTAAGCAGCATGGCCCCGAGCTTCTGCTGTTCCCCACGGAGAGGCCCAGTTTGTTCTGGACACACGCCAGTGCTGAGCGGTAGGGGGCACGGCTAGGTCAGCACTCAGGGGTGGTCTTGACAGTTCATGCGTGTGAATACATATGTGATGTGAATGGAGCCATAATAATTAGCTTGTGTTTTGTTTTTGAGGGGTTCTGTTGTTTTTTTTCTTCAGTGTTAAGCTCCCAGGCTGTAAGATCTCACTGTCAGAGTGGAGGACGGTCCATCTACAAACATAAATGCTTATGGGGATTTGGTCTCATCACAAATAAGAGCTGCTCAGGCTGCATTACCATTTACAGTGAAGGGATACCACACTTCATTCTGTCAGCATGAGTTAAAGATCTCCACAGCGTTTAAGGCATCAGCTGCCTGGATGGACGCCCCTGAGGGATGGGGAGATGCTGGGCTCTGTCACTCACACAGCTTCTGGACTAACACCATCAGTCTGGTTTCAATCTGTGGAAAAATACAAGTGTGGGGGCAGCGAAAGGTCATAACCTAAGAAGTGGTGATAGCTCCACTCAGCCACCTTCTTCCTTCTCCTACTTATCATCCTCTTCCTTCTGATCTCACTTAACCACCTCTTTTTACAAATTCTTAATCAACCATAGTCGCTCATTCAGAATAGTAAATCAATATGTTCTGGTTCAGAAATGCACAATAAGATGCGTTCTGGTACTCTAGTGATTGGTGGAAATAGTTATTGTCTGCTGCCAAAGAGCAAAGGAGGATTGTGTTTTTGTCCATTTACAAGAGATGGGAACATAAAATTGGCTGTGACTCAATCAATTTTACAGATACTGATCTAAAACTGGGTGTTGTAGTAGCTGAGAGTCATTTTCATCATATACTCTGAGCACCGAGGGGCGGCGGTATCTCATTCGGAGCAAAATATTTCAAGAACCATTTTGATATGAACAAAACTCACATAAAGTTACAGTCAGTCCTATTCCAGATGGCCACCTCAATCCACCATTGCTAACACAAAAATATCTAAATTACTAAAGATTTAGTGGTAAAAAGCTGAAACGTATCTTCATAAGTTAAAATGGCATGAAAAGTGGCGGGTGATATGCACTCCTTCAAGGACTGCTTGGCCTATTTGTTTGAACAGAGGCAGGAGGAGAGGTATTTCTCGGGGTCATGACACTGAGTAGGTTAGGGTTCTGGTTTGCTAAAACCATCAAATACATCTGTTGCTGTGTAAAGGTATTGTGATTTTGTGGTTCATGCCTGGACTCTGCTCAGGTTTTTCTGCCAAGTTCAACAGAAGGGAAACTGGCAGCTCCACACAGGGGTCAGCGTCTCTTCTAGACTGCAGCTTGTTGCTTCAGTCTCATCAAATTATAAAACCAAAGACTGACTCCTGCTCAGGCTGGGTTCATCCAGAGTTTCTGAAATTGGGCTTACCTTTGTTTATGTTCTGGTTCGCGTTTCCCAAATGATGAAAATGGGACTCAATGCCAATATTCATGTTGCATGAGAGTAATTCTAGACTGCAGCCAGGATTAACAATTCTTTGGTTTAAAGATTTCATTAAACAGAAAAAGTCATGTGAACTCCTAGTGGGACAGTTTTAAACTCTTGTGTAATACAGATGTATATATGGCCATGCAGTGTTAAAGCAGTGATAATTTGTTAGCTCTTGTGCAACTACTCACATCATCAGTTGCGATTTAATTCGATAACACCAGCTGACAGGAACAGCATCATTCACACATCCTTCATATCTGTGTAGATATCTGCAGGACTCGGCCTCACAGTAACAAATGACTGTTTTCTGTGCGTGCTGCACCACAAACGGCACTTGGACCCTATAGATGGCCTTTTTTTTGCTGTTGGTGCATGTGATTGAGAGTATTGGGTTACAGCTCAGTCACTTTGTTTCTCCTGTGCTGTACACAAACAGTGGTTGGGTTTAAATGATTGATTCCCAGCCTGACCTACACAAATTGCATCTGTAGGGTCTGAAGATCATCATGGGACTCACATTATCAGATAAAAATGTGGCAAACAAAGTGTTTTTTCCTCATGTTGACAGCTTTCTCGGTCATATTTTGCTCTCATGTAATGCGAGAGGTCCCTGCCATGTTTCTGAGCGGTTGTAAATTTTCAATGTGTTCTTTGTTTAAGTTACTGCTGTGTCCTGAGGTCATAATAAAAGTAACAAGTCAATTTTTAATGGCATTGCAGCAAAGGTCACAGCCTGATGAGTGTTTCGGAATCGGTGAAATCTTTTTTTGAAACAGCAGGACGGCAGAAGTGATTACCGTATTTTTTGCCGTATAAGTCGCACCTTTTTTGCATAAATTTGTAAGTCCTGCAACTTTTACAGTGAAGCAACTAATAAACATTTTTTTCCCATATTTATAACCAAGTTTTGGCTGAGATCTGACGATTTCATTCATTCTGACATAGAAAATACTGAACACTACCATTTTCAGCCGCTAGTGGGCCCTCGAGTAATATGGCAAGCCAAGTGTCTCACTAATAGGTAAAAGTGGCTATTTATGAGACACTTGGCTTGCCATACCAAGCCACCTTCTTCTTGCTCCGGAACTCCTGGAGCAAATGTCAAATCAGCTGCATTTCACCGCACCGCCCAGCTGAAATGCAGCTGATTTGACCATTAAAATACATTTATTAAGGAAAAGTTCAACTGAGACACACCTTTGCTATAATTTTGAGCAAACAAGCAGTGACACATAACGCAACTTATACGGCTGTGCGATGTGTACGTCGGAAAGTACGGTACTTAGCCACATGAAGCAGATCCAAACCAACTTGAGAATAAGCAAACTGGCCTTAGTAAACACAAAAATGACTTAACTCTGTAAACTCTGAAGATGTTGAACTAAAATCTGGTGTAGTAGTAACTGAGCATTGTCCCCAACACAAACTCAACATTTGTGTGAAAGCTATGTTAAAACACGAAACGTGGCTGTGTTAATGTCGGCTAACCCCAGTGAGATGCATCATCTTCTTGCGTTTGTGGGTCTGCCGCCAATTTTACATTACCGCTGTGATCATTTTTGAGATTGGCGTTATTTCACAACATCAACAATCCGCTCTGGCTCATCTCAGACTCGCTGTGAGCTTGTCTGTTGTTTCAGAATCAAACTGTTTTTCCAAACTGAGGCCTTTCAAAGAGCTACAAGGTATGATTAATTGTCCCCCATCGTTCAACAGAACGTTGCCTTAAAAGACTTCTCTTCTCATGAAAAGTTTCAGCTGTTCTTGTCTCATTTCCTACCATGTCCCAGTGACGGCTTTGACCGGAGCTGCCGCTCTGTGCCAGACGTGTGGGGCTGATTAAGACAATAAACATCACGGCAGTTGCGGAGCTGCCGCTCAACGTGCAGTTTGAGGGGAGTGAAACACATGTTTCTGATCACCAGCGCAGCGAGATGGATGTTGAGAAGAAAGCTCAACTCAAACGTAATCCTTCAAGCCGATGCCCCTTCTGCTCTTGGACTCATCACATGATCTATGTGCTGTTTGCTGTGAGTCTGCAAAATGAAATCAACGCATGTCATGCACTAACAAAAAAAAAACCACAAACAGATACAAAATTCAAATGGTGATTTAACAGAGAAGGGCCTCTGATTACCCCTTCAGCCCCCTCCACACACACACACACACACTGTAGGCTTGCTGTAGTCTCAAGCCAAAATGAGCTTAATAACAAGTTGCTTCTCCAATCAGAGGAATTCACCCAAGCCGATCACTTTGTTCCTCTTATTTGAAGAGCCAGACCGATGGGAGTGGAATTACACGCCAACGTGCTTAATAATTTCCATCAGTGGGATGCAGAGCAGAAGGGATGGAACTCTGCCGCAACTTCAGGGCTTTTTCCACAAGGCACGTTTGCTATTATTGTTCTCATTTAGGCCTTTGAAACTGACTGGTGCGCATAATTTCTGCCAGCGCAGAGTAACTCTGCTGGAGAAGAAATGGGATTTAGGATGAACAGATGAGACAGTTGATGTGGTTGCAGTGGTCTACCAGCAGCTGTCGTCCCTAAAATACTGATTCAACTCTGGGAAGTGGCTTTTAACTCACCATGGAGCAAAGGAAGTGTGCACAGAGCTCTAAACTGGTTAGTGGTTAGCAGCTCGCTGCATGATGTGCCTCGTGCCAAAGTAGCAGCGTTAGGTCTTCTTCATCTTGACCTTTTTAAGTGACGTCAGTGTTTTTCACTGATAAATAGATGAAATTGCAGGATGTGGGATTCCCCCATAAAATAATTATCTGTTTTCCTGCCTATCTTTTTTTTAATCTCTGTGGTGAAAGCAGGGTAGGGACAAAGCCTGATCAGAAATTGCCTGCTGAGGATCATAGAGATTATGGTGGGATGGTGGCTGTGAAGTGGTGACCCCTCTAACACACATTGTATATCTGGGGGGTAACAGGGAAGTCTTGTAACCAGCAATCCTCAGATTTATGTGATGTGTGAACAGCCATATTGGGCTCTTTTAACAGTAATCCGTTACAAAATAAAGGGAGGATTAATGATAATCTACCAACTAAAAACAGATTACTGTGCATTAGATGTACACATAATTAGGTACCACTTTACAATAAGGTCCCCCTTATAGATGGCTATAAATAGTTTATAGATATGTTATTAATTAATCTGTAAACACTTCATGAATCATTAATAATTGTTTATTATTTAAGGGTGCCAGAGCGACTAAGCTGACCAGTGTCTTGCCAAATATTGTGTTCACCTATATATTTCATGTATAGCTGTTCTATTAAACATTTTAGACGAAGTTAAGCACAATAAGCATTTTTAAACCTAATTTTTTAGGATATAATATTAGTTGTAGATACTTATACTGCATTGATAAAGTACAATATTATATCTCAAAAATGAGGTTTATAAATGCTTATTCTGCTTACAATGTGGTAACTTAGTCTGCAATGTTTAATATAATAACTCTAGATGAAACATATATGTGAACAGATTTGACTCACTATTTGGCAAGAAACTGGTCAGTTTTGTCTCTCTGTCACCCTTAGTTGATGCATAATAAACAGTTATTAATGGTTTATAAAGCGCTTATAGATTAATTAATAACATATCTATAAACTATTTATAGCCATCTATAAGGGAGCCTTACGGTAAAGTGGTGCCCGTAATTGTGTTTACTGTAACATATTACACCATGAGTGAAATAGTCACACTTAAATAAAGGACATGGATTAAAGTTATTGATGCAAAAGCTGAAAAATAGCAAAATGTGGGGTCAAATTATTAGCCTGAACTAACAGGGTGACTGTTAAAAAAAAGACTTAATGGATACTGAGAATTTGGTGAAATTGTACACTGAGATTAAATTATGAGCTTTTTAAAACAGAAAGCAGGGGCGCCTCCAGAAAGTTTGATAAAAGGGGGCAGTTTGGGGGGGCCACTGATTATTTTGGAGTGGCTCACCAAAACCAAAAAAGTTTCACTTTGGCCATAAGAAAATTTCTGCATTATAAATTCTGATACTGTATAGGCCTAGTTCATTTTCTAACTTTATAATCGACATTACTGAGAACTGCACAGCCACTTCAGCTTAGTCCTCTCTTTTCTTAAATTCATTAACCTTCTCAATCTAACTAACATTCCTTGAAGAATACATACAGTGTCACACTTTATGCAAAAGATATAAACAAATATATCAGATTATCTGTGCGTATCCTATGTATGTGTTGGGGATGACTCTCAACTACCACCATACCAAGTTTTATTTAAATAATGTAAAGAAATTGCAAAGTTGTAGCCATTTTTGTGTCTTTTAATGCCATGTGGCTGAGGCAGCCATCCAAAAGTTGATCAGTTGTAGATGTACAAGGACCTGTTAGCCAAGCGGATGAAAGAACAACTAGATTTTAAGGTTCAGTGACTGTTTTCATGCAGATATTCTGACTTCTGTCTGTTTCATGCTGTAATGATAAAATTCAGACATTAGGGGAGATAAATACAAAACCTCGTCACTAGTTTTTAAACGTTGGCGGACAGCGTTGTCTCTTGAACGTTGGGGCTGCAGAGTTAAGCACCACTTCGTGCAGCGGGCCATGTGCGGTCAGCCACTCCAGCAGAACACCAGAGCCCAGCTCGTCGGCAGTGTCGCCGCTGAATGAGTGAGTCATTAACGAGGAATCACAAGTAGACTCCAGGTTTTGTACGGGCTGAAAAGCAGAGGCTGCTCGACTCTGCTGTTTACAATCTTGAGATGGCCTCCAACCCGCCCCTCCCGCCACATGCTGACCCCCTCACTAAATCCTGTATTTATTAAACAACCCCCCCACCTGTCCGTTCAAGAGGAATGTCAGGACTCAAGGACCACTGCTGCTGCTGCCAGTTTCTGCCTCCACTTTTAAAGAGACAGGAGAGGGAGAGGCAGCGAAAGGTTAACCACTGGACTGCTGCGGTTTCAGGCCCGTATTATTGAACCTATGCAGCCTGCTGGTTCTCTCATTAGCCTCCCCCATTTTTCCTTCCAAGATTTTTCTTTCCCCCATCATTGCGCTGTGATGTGCCCATGGGTTTCTGGAATACAGAAATAGCCCCATGTCTTGTTTTATTTGTCATGCATTCAGTAAGAATTCCCCCTCCAACCCACAGCTGGCCCAGGAATGTCCTCGACTCCCGCTCACATCATCACCTCCCCCCTCCACTCACTTATTACCTCTCCTGTTCTGCACTGACCTTCTGTTCTCCTCTTCTCCTTATACTTTATCTCCCACTGGCATCTTGTTTGTCTCTGCATGGACGGCTGTATGAAGGGGGCTGACGTGGGGAGAGGAGTCCCTCACAGCCAAACTCACAAACTGCTCAACTTCAAGAACTGCTGTGGAGACGGTGCCCAAACTGGTGAAACTGGATTTGCTCATCTTGTCTTCCATTTTTAATTTTTTTGATAATTCCCTCTGGCTGTTGCTCCTCATGACTTGTTCAGTCTGAATTTATGCGCTTCATAAAATGACTAAATCTCTCTGGGGTTTATCAAAATAAAGATGTCTGTGTTAATTGGCCTCCAACCAATGTGACACATTTGCTTTGCAGAGAAGCTTCACAGAAGTCTGTTGGAGTCAGCCTCCCCACCATCACAGACATCTACACCTCCAGATGCAGGAAGAGGGTTACCTGCATCATGAAGGATCCCACTCACCCAGCACACACACTTTTTGCCCCGCTCCCCTCAGGCAGAAGGTTATGGAGCATTAAGTGCAGAACGCCTAGACTGAGGCCCTCTTTACACAGTTACGGTGGGGGGAAACTGAGGTTTTGGGTATGTTAATTAGAGGAAAAGAGCTGCGTTGACACGGACAAATTCTGTGTTGACATGCCTCTGCAGGAATCCCCCCCGCCCTCATGAATCTGATGTAGTTACCATGCCGGGTCATTAGATGGCGCTGTGACTT
>JARVGS010000472.1:21671731-21685549 GCA_031762315.1 Hypsolebias antenori | reverse complement strand
AAAATGGTGCATTTTTGCATTTTGTGCATTTTGCAAATGTTGACCAAACTTTCAGTAACTTGAATTTTCACTTCCAGTTCAGAGGTTCATTTCCTGTTGTGAGATCTTGTTTTTTTAAACTCAACATAATCATTGTTTTTTTTTTTTTTTTTTTTAAATTAGTTGTGTTTTACGAGGAAAATATCACAACAACCACATATTAAAGAATATTAACTTGGATGAAAAAGAAAATAATCTGATAATTTCTTGGGGGTGCTATGCTTTTTCCAGTGGGTGCTCTAGTGCCCCACCCCCTGGCGCCGCCCCTGCCAAGTGACATGTTATTTTTATGAACAATAAGTATCTTACCTATTGCAGATAGTTTTTTTGAACAACCTCAGTTTGGACCAAAATAAATTAACCTCAGACTAACTAAGACCAAAACTTTTATAGCAGTTAATTTGAAGGCTGTTTTGTAAAGCTTTATATTTTGACCTTTGTGTCCTTAGGCTATTTCTGCGAGTGGCAAGTTGCCATTTGGCCTAAAACATTTGATTGTTATGCATGGTGATTGATTGTTTTGGATGGATGGTCCCCTTTTTTGCATGTGTCAGAAGCCAGATTCTGGGAATTGGCTTGAGGTACCATTCATGGGACAGATCTGGGTTGGCAGGCCACAGACTGATGAAGTCCTCTGAATGGGGGACAAAACATTTCTTCTTTAAAGAAACTTGTCCAAATCACATGATTGAACCTTTTCATGAAAGCTTTACATCAATAACAGTTTTGCATACAGTTGTTATTTATATAGAATTATGTGGTTAATTGCAAATATTAGCAGCAGCTAGCTGTAGCATTTTCAGTGCAGCCTGAGCACTTATAGCAGGGATATTTTAATATTTCAGTAGGAATAACTACATCAGGGTTGAGATTTATGGATTGGTGCTCCAATGAACCACTATGAAATTTCTGAAGTTGACGTTTTTTATTTAAATAACATATGTCCAGTTTGGTCTTGGCCCTGCTTGGATTAGCCATTAGCTTGCAGAACTGATACAAATTAAAATATATTATGCCAAAATGAGGTTGTTCAAAGCTATCTTCAACAGGTAACATACTAATTATTCATAACTTTTCCACAGAAACCCCCACTCAGAAGATCTGAAATATCCCTTAAGAAGCCTGGAGGTGTGCGAGCCACCCACGGTCCTCTGAATCTGATTAATGCAACATCACAGAGAACTTCCAACCTCTGAAAATGTCAGTGGGAGTGAGAAGTGGGCGTGGCGTTCACCTGAATGGGAAGATTGTAACAATTATAGTGTTACCTCAGCTCCTACAAAGGCCCCATTGTGTGAGCTGCTGGTGGATCTGAGGCTTGGCAGCGATCACAGTGGGACGGGGCTGAGGTGCGGAGCGAGTCCACCGCTGAATTGCTGGCTTTGTTCGCAGACGTATCCTGGGATTTTAAACATATGGTTGGAATGCGTGAAGCTCCAAGCTCCTTAACTTTACTTGTTGTCTGGACTCCACACAGTGTTACAAAGCATGTTTGATGTCACCTCCCTGCCCTCCTTTAAAAAAAAAAAATCATCCAAATTGTGATTTAAACATCTGAAAACTTTATGTAAACACGTCTTAGCTGAGGGTTTTTAAGTTTCACACAAGTCATGGGTGATGATTGATAGACTCCACACCAGCGCCTGCTTTGTTCGAGCGAGTGTGTTTGTGAGTCGATCACCTGCTGCAGCCGCTCACCTGCACAGCATGTCTCATCATGACACAATCTTCAGCAGGTGTCTGTTTCCATAAAATCTTTCACGTCGGGGCAAACTCAGCTCGTCTCGCGGAGCATGTTCCACATTTAAGACAAAGACAAAGCAGCTTGAGTTTTATTTAACCGGATGATTTGTTTTCTTCAAAACATAACAGGTTCATCTAAAACCACACATTCTGAACTTTCCGTCCACTGCTCGTATCTTTCCACATCGACGTCGCAGTGTGACCTTTGACCTGCCGAAGCGTGCCTACAAACCAGGCCTTGTGACTCAGGGAGCGTGTGTGGAGTGTGTCAGCGCTGAGTGTACAAGAGGCGTTCTAGGTGCGTGCATACGCAAGAACCGGCTGAACAACTTACTGAGAGCTGAAAGGTGTGTGTTTGTGTGTGTCGCCGACCCTGAGTTGTGTGGCAGATAGAGAGCAGAGAGGGCAAAAAGGCACGTAGCTCTCGCAGTTTATTCTGCAGCTGACGGGGTCTCTCTGTTACACTCAACATTTTAGTGGCATTCAACTTCATCCAGATTCATTCTCATATACCAATTTAAAAATTAAAGCTTTAATATGAGCGTAATCTTTTCCCACTTCAAGAAATGGTGCAGGTGCTCTCACATGCGATGATTTGCAAGCTCTTAATGCAGCCATTCACTCCAAAGTAATCTGCTGGCAGATCTTGTTCACCAGTGAGCTTTGGACACCTCCACGACTGCAAACTGGCTCATTTCACCACAGGCTCTGTTGGCAGACGTCCTGACAAGACTTCAAGAGGATTGCAAGATACAGACCTAACAGGTTATTTTTGTGTCAACGTTTTTTTTTGGGGGGTTGTTAATTAATGCCGTGTCTCTTGTCACAGCACGTCTTGTATTGTTTTTCACATGTGACACCAAGAAAAGCAAAACGGGTAACCGTGCGTTTGGCAGTGACTAGAGGATTGCTCAAGTCTGCTTTTCTTCCTAGTTTTATCAACAGAAAGACAATCCCTTTCACAGCAGACAGACAAATAACACAGTGATGAAACGTGGGCATTTTATACCCTGGGACAGCCAGCATGCTCTTCTCTGGAAGGCTTTAAAGAAACGTATCACCCAGCATGTCAGCTGAGGCCGACTCACCATTTCCCCCCATTCTCAAGAGGCATTTCCTTAAATTAAAAAAAACTATCAGAGTTTCAGTTTTGCAGGTGTGAGGTGAAGAAACCTTGGAAGAACTGGTGAAACCTGCCACATGAACTCAAAGTCTCCCTCGTAAAACAATTTGTCCGAGGCCAGTGGAAACTTTACGAAATATTTTGCATGACTTCATGAAAGGAGGAAACAGCTCAAATAACCTGGTGTTTGATTAAATTAAATTCCTACTTGCAGCATATCAAGTGAGGATCACAAACCTGATCAGTTCCTGAACTCCAGATTTCTCTCTTTGCATGCAGAACAAGTTCTGAACCGACTCAGAGGATCTTAAAGGCCTCGTTGTATCACTGTGTCAGAATATACTGAGGCATCCTTTATACTAATTGTTAAGGTTTTAAATAGTTTAAGGCTGCTTCTTAAGATAAACCGTGTGCAGATACAAAACTCTGAATGTAATTAATTATAATGCACCATTTGTTCTGCCTGTCCTCCTCTGGTTAGGCCGGAGCGTCTTTTCATGAGCACAGTCGTTTTGAAAGAGCTGAACAGTTGTGGAGAAAATTTTCTGATCCTTCACTTGAGTAGACGTCTCAGTGCGAGAACCAAAAGATCCTGTGTTCAGCTTAAATGCCCAGCATTTGTTAAAGGAATGCATGTCGCTCACCAACTTTCATGCCAGAGTTTTAGACTTTAAAAATCTTATGCTAAGAGTTACCGGTAGTTGGAAAACTGGCAAGAAGTATGGACACAAACATGGCTATTTAAAAAAAAAAAAAAAAAAAAAAAACATAACCTTGAATTCTAAAGGTTACTTCGTTGCTTGATTAATTATGCTTTGTTCAGTTTCTCAGACTTTATCAGTTTAAAGTTTTTAATCAAAGGCAAGTGATGAGTTGCCATTTGTTTTAGTAAAACGTTAAATTTTTTTGACTTACAATTTAGTCATTTTTGTTATATGCGCAAAACTGCACTTTCCATTTTCTTCCTCTCAGCAATTTGATTTGAACACATTCAAAATGTTTAATTCTTCAAGTAAAAAGCATCCCAGCTCAAACTGACGGACACATTGTACAGTACTCCTTTATTATCTGGGTTTTTTTTCTGATGCTCTCGACGAAGACGGACACTTTCTTTCCCTCTCCTGCCTCCCTCCCACTATTGTTCTTGTCCTGTGAATCTTTCAGAGCCTCTTTTCACACATTTTCCGAATCATAAATTATTATGGATCTGGTCAGCTGGTCTCGATGCAATTGATCAAATGTTCTCGACGAGAAGATAGGGTGAAGGAGAACACTCATGCCCTAAAGGGACACACGCAGCTGGACATAGCATGGATTTCTGGGGTGTATGGAAGCTGATGTGCCTGTCTATATTGTCCATTGAGGATGTTGAAGACATGCACGTAATTGGATTTATGATAACAGGGTTTCTGCTTTTTGGAATCGGCAGGTACCTGGGCTATTGACAAATTAGGAAAACGTCGACCGCAGTTTTAACAATGGTGAAGCTGCCAGCCTTATATGAAGGATTGCATCATGCATCGATTGCTCAGACTAGCTAGAACTCGCTGGCATGAAGGAATTGACCTTATAAAAGGCTACAAACACGGTCCGGTGGAATGACGAGTCTGGCTGTTTGGATTGCCATTGAGTGTACCAGCAGAAACTATGAAGGCAGACAGGAAATCATAGAGTCGGCCTGTCCCAAAACAATTGTTGTTTATCTGAAACCGGCTACCCCGTTTGGCCTTGGATAGGCCAACTTATCTCAAATTGCTCCTGGAGGATATGTAAATCATGAAGCTCTGCTCTGCCTCGAGAACATCTGTGGACCCTTATCAGAGCTGCACCTGCTGATAGACGCTGTGCCATCTTTATCAGGACTATGGAACTTTCTGGTTGTGTTCACGGACAATCTCACCGCCTTTGCTGGCTTCCTTAAAATATATTATGTCTATCTACAGTATGTTGCTTGTGCTGAGGTATCCTGATGCACGCTCAATAATCCAGGTGGAACAATCTAAAAAAGTTCAGTCTGGTTCTCTGGACATTTATGTTTTGTTTTGTTTTTTGAATGTCCAGAGAACCGGACTTGACTTTTCTAGATTGTGCTGAGGTAGTTTTGTTTTGCTTCCTTATACTGTGCCCTGTGTCAAGAACACAGTGTGAGAGATCTTTTTTAATATCTTCTTTCCTCGTGTTTTGATTCACTTTTCTTATCTAAGTGATAAGGACAGCAATTCATATGAAGCCGCAGCCTCCGTGCATTTCCGTCTACCCTCTTGAGACGGCTGTACTGGAATATATTTTTGCTGTGCTTAACTGTTCAATGACATTGATTCTGATTCTGATTCTGGTATTATTTTGTCACAGATGTTTTATTCACGTATTTGTATGAAATTTGACAAAACCTACGAAAGATAGCCCTTTCTATTGCAGTTATGAGTATGCCTAAACTTCACTTCCATGTCAGTTTTGATCAAAGCTGTAAGGAGCCACTGGAGGGGGACTAAAGAGCCCGCTGTGGACCCAGAGCTGTGAGAACCCCTGGGTGCTTCAGATATCTTAAGATTCTGTGGCTGTGGAGCTGATCTCTGTAGAATTTGTGGGATTTAACAAAAGAAGGGGCTCGCCCTTCTTCCCTCCCACCCCCTCAGTCTTTGAATCCATCATGGCTGTCACCTAACATCAGCAAGTGTAACGGCTGAGGCTTTTTGTGTATCACATCTGAACGAATGGAAGAAGGAAGATCAGAGATGTTTGTGTCACGAGGGTCTGAAGAAGAAGGGACGCAATGAGAAAGATTTCTGAAGTAAATTTAGACAATCAGGATGGCCTCGTCTTGTTTAAACCTACAGAACAGCTTCGTGAACAGGATTTGAAAACTGTGGTTTCCCCCTGTGGTTTTCCCTCTGTGGCTTTCTTGTTTTTTCCAAGTTATGGTTGCCACAGAGACACTCCTGATCATACAGGTCTGATACTTATCTGATCTCTGTGAAATCTGAGCACAAAATGAAGCAAAATTCACTCTTTTTTTTGGCTGCTGCCTTCATCGGAGTTGCCCGCCAGCTTGAGTCAGTGCCCTATCAGAGTGACCCGTGACCCAAATTCCTCCTGAGAGCACTTGGTCCTGGAGTTCCTTGAGTCTCTGAGAAACCACTGATAGCGAGAGCAGCTCGAAGGCTGAATGCTGCTGTATTCTGGCCTTGGCTGTATCAAATCACACCGTATCTTTGGCCTGCCACAGATTTGGTATCAGCAGACACATTTTCTAGTCTGCTCCCTTCTCTGCACCATTATTTTCTCTCTGCATCAGAAGTGAAACAAAAGACAAGCTTTGTTTCCAATGGCTTGCAAAAACTTTGAGGAATCTGAACTGAGATGTGCCAGTTGCTGCATACTTTAAATTTGTCACTTTCCTCCTACTTGTTTTCCCACTCTGACCACAGGAAGTGCTCTGTGATTATCATGACCCGGATGTCCAATTAAAGGAACTGACAGCGCCATATGCTGAAGGAGACAAAAGCAGCTTTTTAAAAAGACAGAGTTCCTGTTTCCCGAGGGGAGTGGGATGTAGCTCTGAGCTTAGCTGCCTTTCTGACAGTCTGGAAAGGAGCCAGAGAGGGCTGATGACAGGCGGACGGCCTCTCCGTGCTATCAGCACCTTCCAATCTGCTGTTGCATGCCACAAGATATCAGACATGCTCGTGTGACTGCAGTTTACTGTTCAGTATCGGACCGAGTCGGCGATTAGCGAAGCAGGTCGAGGCTGGCTCTGAAGACGAGCAGCAGTTTTGTTCAACAAACAGATTCTCTGTCAGTCGGGACGTTGAACATTCACACCAGCTAGAAAAGAAAAAAAGTCAAAAAACAAAAAGGGATTCATTCAGAACTGTTTCTGCCCAGTGTAAACAGTAAAGCAGCAGGTTTGTTCAATAATAACAGTTGTTCAAGTCATTAATTATTTATATATAAACCAGTCTGTGTGTTTTTCTACAGAGTAAAGGTGAGAATTAAGAGGAAAGGACTAATACAAACACACACGGGCAGAAACATGAACATCCAACATGTGAACAGTTTTTGGAATGACATCATAGATAGTTTCTGATCTGATTTATAAGCTAACAGTCAGAAATGGGTTGAGATCAATGTGGACTTCTGCCATCTGAAAAACGTTGTAGCGGTTTATGCTAACACTATTTCATTAACATTTCTGCTAGTTTCAAATACATGGTTATTTGCGTAGAATTGTGAGGTCATTTGCAAATTTCTGCTTTTTATTAAACCTGTGCATTCTTCAAGTTTTAGCTCCTGACACTGTGTGTAATACAGTGCATGTATTTGTCCCTGTATTCTTGGTTGCTGCTGCTAATTGTTTTCACGCATATCGTGGATTTTTTTTTGTTGTAGATCGGGCTGTGGTCAGTGTTGTGGTCCACTAATTCTAAAGGTGCAGGTTGGAGCCCAGGCTGCGTCAGGAAGGGCGTCCATCATAAAACAGTTGCGAAATCTTTCATGTGAATTCCCTCGCTGTGGTGAACCCTGCAAAACAAAGCAGCCAAAAGAAAAACAGCATGAAGTGTTGTGGTCTGGTAACAGAAATCTTAAATGTTTGCCTGCTGTGTCCATCTTTGACATCGTTACTGCAGCTGTGTGCAACACTACAGCCCAGGACTAATTCCTCACTGACAATAACGGACATCTTGGTGATGTTGCTGCAGCAGCAGCCAGCTGTAGAACTTCCATCGCAGCTTGGAGCATTTATGGCAAGATTTCATAATACTTCCACTGGAATAATTGTGTAACTCAAAACTGATGGCTGTGTAAAAAAATGCTAAAATAGCCTGAGCATCTATAAAATGATTGGAGTTTGGAGATGGCACTTTAGGTTTTGTTGGACTAGTCCAGGGGGCTGCAACCATAACAATCAAAAGAGCCATTTCTGCCCTTTCGTTCACTAAATTAAACAAGAGCTGCAAAAACCTGCTACAATTGTCATTTTCAACTGGTGGCCCATGGGCCATTTAAAGTTTGTTAAGAGAGGGCTTTTTCTGGCCAGTAGGCTTGAAATTATTAAACTAAAAACCTCAGATGACTGTTAACATTTATTGATATTTTTAGATTTTGAGACAAAAGAAAAGACTGGATTCAATCCATCCATCCATCTGTCCGTCCGTCCATCCATCCATCCATTAACTTTACTGCTTCTTCTTTTTCATGTCACAGAGGTCACTGGTGCCCATATCCAGCAGTCACTGGGCAAGATATGGGAGCCACTCTGGACATGTTTCCAGTCCATCACAGAAGACTGCATTCTTGTAAAAAAAAAAAAAAAATACAATACTGTGTATGTGTGTGTGTGTGTGTGTGTGTGCGTGCGTGCGTGCGTGTGTGCGTGCGTGTGCGTGTGCGTGTGTGTGTGTATGTATATATAATTTTTACATTTTTTAAGTAAAACAATTAACTGTGTGGGCATATGTGGTTTTCTTTTAACTGTAGATTAATTGAGTATCCTACTCTGAAAAATAAAGCACAAAGTCAAAGTGAATATAATGTTCTCTACTAGTATCAACATATTCGCAAAGGAAATTACTGGAAAACTGCTAAAACTAGCCATTTTTTGTTGTTGTTGTAGGTAGAATATCCTATAAAATTCAGTTCTATGTTCGTTTTGGTCAAAGTGCGAAAGAGCCACTGCAGAGGGACCAAAGAGTCACGTGACTCTGGAGTCACAGTTGCAGACCCCTGGACTAGTCATTAGCTCATCAAACTGCTCAGTTGAACTATTTCTTCAAACTGAAGTCTGTCAAAGAGCTTTTTACAACAGGTAAGAACAGTATACATATATGAAATAACATGGAGGAGCAACAGCATCTTCCTGCACTAAAGGAACAAGGAACACAAGTCTTTTTGGCCCCCACTGAACAGATTGCCCCTGACTTGTTTTTGCAGTTGCTGCCAGCGTTCGTTATTTTCTCATCGCAGCTTAAAGGAAGCAGGTTCAGCTCTCACTCTTCACCTGTTAGGAGCCTCACTTAGTGGTGGGGGTTGGAGCACAAATCAAGTATTATGAAAGCTGTCTGGTGTTAGGGAGAAAAAAAAAGTTAATCCTATGGTGCACTCTTGTTGTTGGCTTTCTGCAAATGGGAACTGATTTTTTTAGCACAGAGCGTTCAGTGTAAAGTAGAGGCTTAAGTGTGTTTTGTAATTATGTGCCTGGGCATGGAGTGGTAGAAAAGCATTGGGGCTTGGGGGGTGCAGACGTTTTTTTTGTGGGTGGGAGGGTTTGTTTTTCTTTTTTCTTTTCTTCTTTTTTTATTGTCATGGTTGTTGCTCCAAACTCTTGCTGAGTGCACAGTGCAGGTCTCAGGGTGAGAAAGCAGTCATAAAAAAGATTGACTGCTGACAAGATTTCTTGTGTATAAGTGTTTGCATGCGTGTGTGTGTGTGTGTGTGTGTGTGTGTGTGTGTCTTTGTCAGTTAACACAATGTCTCATGAACCTCTTGACAGACTTTAATGAAACATTTAGAAAATAATCATTGGGTTCACACCTACAACTGATCAACTTTTGTAGACAATCTAATTTGAGATGTTTGGCACAGATTTTCAAAACTGTCAGTTTTACAGAAACTGACTTAAAAAATGTAATGTAGTAGCTGAGAGTCTTTTACAACGGGTACTCTGAGTGTGACATCTCACAGAATCACGTGAGTGATTGTAACATTAATTTAAAGGTATGATCCACAACGTTGCCTTTAACTCTTGTCATGATGGGCAGCAGGTTTGTCTTCAAGAAAATCTAGGCTTTTAATTTATTTCAGGTTTGCATGTATTTTTTATTTACTTTGCAGCATTTTTCCTGGAACACAACTTTAGCCTTATTATTGTACTTTGTAAATATAGTAGAGAACTAAAGTCCTCACGCACATGTGAAGCTTTAACATTATACGTATCATAGCGGTGGATCTTTGTCTTGCCTGCCGGGACACGTCTTGTGGTTCTGTTACCTCATGAACAAACTTCCCAGACAACCTGCAGTGCGACAAAGACAAATCAAAGCAAACAAACAACACTGGAAAAAAGTTGCTCAATGTCTGGAAACAGCAGAGATTTCTGCACAGATGCAACCTCGAAGTCAAACTAAAGTCAATCTGTGCTTACAGCTTCTCTTATTCCTGATTATCAAGCATCAGTTTTTTGTCATACATCGTTTTGCTACTCTAGTTCAACAACCGCCTATGCCAGCAATACGTAAGCAACTGGTGACAATTTTGCCTAACTAGATGGAGCAGAAGTCAAGCTAGTCAGCAATTAGATTTAACCAGGCAAATCCCATTGACATCATACATCTCTTTTGCAAACGAACATACACGTTGCAAAGCATTCAAGTTATTTTGGACTGTGGGAGAAAACTGGTGTCTGGAGAAAACCCATGCAAACATAAGAAGACCATGGAAACTCCACACAGAAAGATACCAGCTCCAAACCAGGGATTGAACCCAAGACTTTCTTGCTGTGAGGCGACAATGCTGACAATATGCTGTTGTGTTGCTAAACTTGCTAACATCTCAACTAGTTTGCCTTTTAATGCACTAGACCACTGGCCAAACTAAGCATTTTTAGACTGGTTTTGAGGCACAAGTACTACTATCGGTACTTAACATCCATTCATTATCTTTACGTACTTCTTTCTTTCCGAGGTGCGGGGGTCACTGTGCCTAGTTAACTAGTTATCTTTTTTGGGGGACTACTACTTACTTCTGTGCCTAGAATGTTGACAAGATAACCGTTAAGGTCAAATTTAGTTGCTACAGTTCACTACTTGACATTTTTAGTCACACTAGTTACTTGTAAGGGCATAAAAGTGTCAACATGCCGACTTGTGAACATTTCAGTTAATTAGTTGAGCACTTAAGGTCACATTAGTTGATTAGTGTCCACATCTGACTCTCATTAGTTCATTAGTAGGCATAATTTGAGTTGACTGGTTAACATAAGAGTTTCTTATGCTGTCTTGGTAACTTATACCAGACAATCATTGCTTAGTTTGGGCCAGTGGTCCACTAGGTGTGTTAAACAGGACCTTTGGGATCCTAGTGTGGAAAAATGGCTGACTAGCATTGTCTCTTTCCCATTAGTACCATTAATACCGGTACAGCACAGTTCAACTTGGCTCGGCATGGTATGAGTTGTGTTTCCATCATACTTTCAGTAAAGGTCAGCTTGGAGCCCGCATGAGCAGGCGAGGCCAGGGCCTGGACCCTGGTCTCGCATGGGCCTGCATTCCTATGATCCTCTGCGGTGACCAGCGGAGCTAGGAGCCCGCAGGAGCACATGAGACTGGGGCCCAGAACCCGGTCTTGCATGCTCCTGCATGTCTGCAGCACGAAGAATCTTCCATGGTGACCAGCGTAGTTCGAAGTCGGGGAGATGATGCCCTGCCTGGCCTGAGGGGGCTCCGAGGCTCCAGTAGAGAGGACTGAGGGGGGACCAGCAAAGCTCCATCTAGTTCACTCTGAATTTTGTTGTTGGCCACCAAGTACAAAAAAGGCCTGCACTTCAGCATTAGACCACAGTGTTGTCATTATTGTTTTTAAAATCTCAAAAATAGGTCCAATCGCTCCTCGAGTCCAATCATTCTGCAAATGGCAGATTGGGTTGTTGTGTTAGTTTCTCAAACAACCAAACACTCCGCCCCCTGACCATTCAGTGACCAACAGTGTTCTGACGTCACGTTTTAAGGGCAAGTTCGGCACGGCCGGGACCCCAGAGAAATGGGTACTGAAAAAGGGACCTGTTCCACGAACCGCTGCTATAATGGAAAAGCCTTGGAACCATGTCGAGTCGAGTCGAACCATGCTGTACCGTTACTAATGGAAAAGGGCCATAGCATGACTTCTCCAACTAGTTAGGCAAAAGTTCCACTAGTTTACAAAAGTGTTACTAGTAAGTGTTTGTTGAACTAGTGCAGTGTAGTCAGAAACTAGAGGGCGAAAATGACACTTGAAATCAGGATTATTAAATAAATACACAAACATCTTGCCGTACACTCTGGCTTCTTGAAGGCATCATAGCCCAGGTTTGGACACGTATCCTGCCTGTCGGGTCAGTACTGTCGACACCAACGAGCCACAACTAATTTTACGTTCTAGGAAAGCTGGGCAGAAAAGTAGCTGTTACAAAATGCTCTGGTTTTCCTTGTTGGACAGGTTTCTTTCCCATCCCAAATGTCAACCACATAACAAAACATGGTGCTCGTAAGAAATCATTGCTCAGGATTCATGACATGATTGATGACTCATTTGTGTTTACAGATGCGACCAGCAGTAACGGACCCTGCCACTCTGCAAGTCCCTGCAGCTCTTCTTTCTTTCTTTTTGTTTCAGAAAGATTCAGGTGTTTTCGCTTTGAACTTTCTAGCATGGGATCAGGGCCTCTTGACAAGTTTGAGATCATCTGTCAAAATAAACCGATGATGGTTCAGTGATTTTAACGAAATACTCTGACGGTGGTGTTTGACCAGAGAGCTGTCAGGGGGGGTTTGAGCTTGTGGTTTGCAGAATCCCACTTGACTGCATGCAAACATTTTGAATTTAAGTCAGAACATATTGGGACATTATTCATTAATGTTATACAAATGTATTTTTGTGTTTACTTAACCGACACTTGTTCTGATTTTTTTTATTCCTTCTTGATGGGTTTGCTGATTTCTGCAGGGCCCACAACAATGATACTCAGACCTTTTTAATACTCAGACCTCGACACTGAACAATTTATGCCCTAATATTAGCCTGACAAAAACTTAAATTTTCTGTATCAAGAATCTTTCCTCAAAGAAGATTATCTGATTTGTTTTTCTTGGGACTTTGGTAAAAGACACAACAAAGCTTCTTAGAGACTCCAAAGAAATGTCTGCATTCCTGAGTGGAGGAGAAAAAGCTATGTAATCACATGTGGTCAATAATAATAATAACAGTGCTATAGTTACAATCATAGGTTTTCCTTAAAATATAATAGACAAGGGGCTCATTGAAAAAGAAAGGTCTGCTGAAGACCTTCAGTGCTGCATTCAAGTGCTGTCGAAATTTTCTAACATCTAAAAGACGAAAGACGCAAGTTTAAAAATAGTAACAAGGGGGAGTAACATTTTTCCAGTTTTGTTTTATTCAAAAACCTCTAAATATCAACTATTCACTGCACTTCCTTAATTAAAAATGTCTTTATTAATAACTAAACCTATTTAAGAGATTGGCTTTTGCACATAGTTCAACAGCTAGTCACTGAATTTGGATAAACTGTATATACTTTTTACATTATGAACATTTAGAACATTTTGCAAACCACCACATTACAATATTCCCTGTTTAAAACACTTGAAACACTACATTGCTGAATATAAGCAATGTACATACAGTATTTGCCCATACACACAAACTTAAGTATTTGCTAATTATGCAAACAACTTTTTACTCTGAATTTGTCATGAGAAAATAAAATTTTGTGTTGCCATAACAAAGAACAAAATACATTTGTAATGCCAAGCAAACAGTCAAATTAATGTGTGCATGCAAAACATAAAATAAAGACATTAACAGCTGTCGCCATGCTGTAGTTTGTACTTAGCATCTCAAATGTATGACTTAGCATCGCATATTTATGACATGCTAAGTCATAATTTTTAATTGTGTCAGAATTTTAAGATGCTTAGTCAAAGATTTTGGAGACATTAAGTCATGTTTTTGAAATTCTCTAATAATTATGACATGCTAAATCACAACTGAGAAGATATGTCTTATTTTTGATATTCATAGTCATACGTATGAGATGCTTAATCATAATATTGAAACGCCAAGACATAATTCTGAGATGTGTAGTATATGTTAATTATGTGATATATATATATATATATATATATATATATATATATATATAT
>JARVGS010000472.1:21639024-21654481 GCA_031762315.1 Hypsolebias antenori | reverse complement strand
AGCATTATTTGTTGGTTTGCGGGGATTGGGGGGTGGGGGGGGCGTCAGCCAGAATCTAATGCTGTTTGGGTGGCCACGGCATGGAAAAGTTTGGGAACCCATACCATACCATACCATACCATACCATACCGTACCGTACCGTAACGTAACGTAACGTAACGTAACGTACCGTACCGTACCGTAACGTAACGTACCGTAACGTACCGTACCATACCATACCATACCATACCATAACATGCCACTTTATTTATAAAACACTTAAAACAGCACCAAGGCCAACAAAGTGCTGTACAGCAGAAATAAACAAGTAAAGCACACAGCAAAAATT
Source organism: Hypsolebias antenori (assembly GCA_031762315.1). Taxonomy (NCBI): domain Eukaryota; kingdom Metazoa; phylum Chordata; class Actinopteri; order Cyprinodontiformes; family Rivulidae; genus Hypsolebias; species Hypsolebias antenori. The sequence goes on along the minus strand of JARVGS010000472.1, from coordinate 21,654,153 downwards.
ACATAGATCTGAATGGAAAAAGATAGTAACTAAATGGCTAACATTGTTGAATACAGACAGGTTAAAAACAAAGCACATGATGTATAAAGCCAGGGAATAAAAGTGGGTTTTTAAGCGAGACTTAAAAACCATGAGGGAGGGAGCCTGCCTGACATGTAGCGGTAAGTCGTTCCACAGTCTTAGACCTGCAACAGAGAACCTCTGAGCTTAAGACGGGTTCCTGGAACCAGCAGAAGCATCTGATCTGCTGACCTCAGAGAACGCTGTGGGACATATGGCTGCAGCAGATCAGTGAGATAAGCGGGGGCAGAACTGTTCAGAGACTTAAAAACATACAGAAGTATTTCAAACTGAATTCAAAAGTGAACCGGGAGCCAGTGAAGGGAGGCCAGAACTGGTGTAATTTGCTCTCTTTTGCCTTTACCAGTTACAAATCGGACTCAAGCAAAATCACATATGCATATATAACTGCAAATGATTACTAACTCAGGTTTTTATGTAAATTGGTTAAAAAAAAAAAAAAAAAAAAAAAGATTTAAAGATGTGGAGAACCCCAGCAGTGAGCGCTGGTCCCATAATTCATGTCTCTTTTGGAAATGCTGGAATGTGAGGAATGTGTTGACTTCACATGCGTGGATGTGCAGCCACCACCCGCCTCTGCCGCCTCCATTAGCCAGAATCAATAGAGTCTCTGTGGTCCGTGTGTGAGTGCGTGTGTATGCCTGCAGTGTGCACGTGGCCCACACCCCAGCACACACAAACACACCACCCCAGCAGCCAGATAGCCACCACCCGCACTGAGACACAACTGAGTCTGCAGCTGTAGACCCAACACCTCTGATCTGACTCGGTGGACATTCGTCTAACGCAGTCCTCACATGCTTTACATGCTTTAAAGTGTGCTTCCTGTTTAAATATAGAATGATGCTCTTCATCTTATGTTGCTCTGATTTCAACATTAAGATTTACACAACAATATCATCTCCAGAGGCCACACTGGTCAACTTTATTAGAAAATCTTCTTTCAAAACTCTTTCTTTGATCCATCCAGTGCAAGTGATCACATGTTGGAAAATTATTCTTCAAATTTCATGGTCACTGTGATAAACCTCGCTAGAAGATCTGATCCAAACCAGTTTAATGTTCTTTTTACAGACTAAACAAAGCTTAAAAAGACATTCTGGCTTCCTTTATTCTTTAGCGGAAAGGATTATTTTTCACAGTTTTGCTGGAATGGAAATTGAAAAAGGTCAGTCAGGAGAAAAAAAAAACGGAATAGTGTGGCGTCGTTTTTCAGAACAGCTACAGCAGATTCTGTTATCAGCTCAACCTCAGTTTGTTTTTATGGTTAGCAACATTTTACATTTTGTTTCTAACTTGCTTTTCTCCTTTTTTTTTAAATTCATTCACAAAAAGACTAAAGCTAAAAATGTTCACATCTTTGCTTATGTTGGCTTGGACTGGTAATTTTATAAGGGCAGTGGTTTTAGGTTCCACTTCTATTCCATCCAATCAACTAAACCAACCCAACCTGCTTTTATTTATTTTTCCCCCACAACAAATAAATGAAAAGACAAGCATTTCTGTTTGTGTTTTTACCCCAGTTTAGGACGGATCAACAGGTCTACGAACAATTAAAGAGCTTGTTAAAATTCTCAGGGATCTCCAGTGGGTCATGTGTTCTAAAACACCTCACAGCTGCCTTTTCCAGCAGGTGACACGTAGGAGTGAGGGTTGGGTGTCGCTGGTGGAATAAATTTAAGTGTTGCATTAAAGGACCTCCATGTCTCAGTATCAAGCATCAGAGGACTGAGGCATTATGCGTTCTAACAGAGAAAATGCGTCATGTTCACGATGAAACCTGGACTTGATCTTCATCAGACGTAAACAGAGCACAGCAGCTTTATCAGAGTGAAAATGGACTTGGGGCATGTGATGGGAAACATCATCACAGTGAAGCTTTATCATGTAGATGCTTCTGTCTGGGCTGATGTCTGTATTACATCTAATTATTTCTGTTAGTGAATGGTGGCTCGGTGTTAAGGTCTGCTCCAAAACGAGCGCCTCCTTCTTACTTTTGTCCCCGAGTCGTCCACTTTCTCAATGAATGAATGCGAGCCGCTGCTGTCTGCTCACATGGCCCCCAGAGGCAGCACTGGGGTGTCCTGTTCATTCAGCAAACACGCCAACATTCTCCAGCATGTGTCTGTGTGTGTGTGCGGGGGGTGTCCTCCTGCAGCTACCCCTCCAATAATCAGCAGCCCAATAACGGAGCTGACTTTAGCTCAAAGGATGCCAAGCAAACATGCAGCAAATGGCACTTTTATTTACTTGCCTTCACATCCCCTCCCCCAAAAACTTTCATTTCACTGAGCTTCAGCGCCTTCTCCAGTGGCCCCATGGCAACAGCAAGCTCTGTCAATGAGTTCGGGGAGACTTTCTCATAAAGTCACAATGACCATAACACCTCAAAAAGTCTTAGGTTTAATACAGTTTGTCCATTTTTTAACACAGGATCAGTTTTTGTGTCCTGTTCTAAATCGTGGATGGATCAGAACGTTTCGCTAACGCTGATAACAAAAGATTATTCCCACTCCAATCCAGACGTCTTGGCACTGAAAGAGCGCATTGTTGCGAGCTCTATGCGACCTGTCGTCTGTCAACACTTGCTTCTTGTGTGATGGTGACAATGCAATCTGCAAAGGCCCTCGCTGCTCTCAGGCTTGTCAGAAGCGCGACCACAGAAGAAGACCCGCTGCTTGCACAGTCCAGTGAGCACCAGTGGTTTTGCCCCACTGCTCGACTCCTCCTTGGCAACTGGGCCAACCCTCTTTGACCTCTGACCTTGGCTGTAGCCTTTGGATGAGAGGAGATAAAAGGATTTCTATCCAAATTCAGCCATCAGATTTTAAAGTAGACAAGGCCATGCACTACAGCCTGCGAAAGGAAACGCACGTCTTTGGGTAATGCGAGGCGAGAAAGATTATCAGCCAATGGCGAGACCAGTGCGGAGCACGGTAGATGGCGTAATTGAACGTGTGACGTTTGACGGATGTTCAGATGAGGAGAATAAAAGGTTGTGTGACAGATAGGTAGGAAGTGAACCCTTAGATTGTCACACAGGAGCGGATGTGAGCTGTTTGTTTTCAGGACAGAGAGTGATGGATGGGTTTATGGAGCAGGACGATGGAGGAAAAGAGCTGCATCCCTCTTTTGTTAAAATTAGAAACACCACTGTTTATTCTCAACAAGACAATTTCTAATAAAGCCAAGTATGCACCAAAAAAAGAGACGAAATATGTTCTCAGATTAAGCGTGAACAGCATAGTTACACCAAAGGCAAACATCTGGAAATTTCACCTGTCTTGGAAAATTGAACATTTTTTGTATGTTTGTCTTTTATCAAAATATCTCATGAATCAATGGACAAAATTTTATTGAATATACATCTACAACTGATTAACTTTTGGGAGTGAATCCAATTTAAGAGGACTGCCACAGCCAACTCCTTTAAAAAAAATGCAAAAATGCTCATAATTCTGTTAATTTCACTGATACTGCACTAAAATTTGGTGTGACTGTAGCTGAGAGTCATTTACAACAAATATATTAATTACTACTCACTGTGCAAGATCATGGCCTAAAACTTGAGCATTAACTCTTGCAGTCAACCCTGTATGTCTGTTAGCAAAATATCACATGAAACACCTGGCATATTTTAAGAAAACTCCTAGAAATTACATCTACAACTGATTACCTTGTGAAGTCAGTCCAATTCATAATGGCCTCCACAGCTAATAAACATTAGCCTGCACAAAACTGGCTATAATTTATTCTAAAATTCTGGTTTGAAAGGCTGCAAACTATTCATTCCTTCATTGAAGGCTACGCCTTTAATTTTTCATATGCAACATTTTAGATTTTTATATGTAAATTTAAAACCAGACAGAGAAAAAAAATGCAGGGTTGAATAGTTTTACATTTTAATAATTAGAAACAAAAAGTGTTTGACTTTGCAAAAAAATTACATTTTCTGTGTCCAGCTTTGATAAGAGCTTTGGTGAAACATTGTTTCTGTTCTCCATGTCTCTCAGGAGCAGGGTGGATTTCATTAAAATCATTAGTGCTTGTAAAACAGTGTGCTGAGTCCTGAGCTGCGACAACAGTTATCAGGAGGACAAGTGTTGGCGACAGCTGAAGGCCCAGCTGAAGAAAGAATGGCTGAGGCGGGAGAAAGCAAACTGCAGGGGGTCACACACTCGGATGTTCACAGGCGTGTTAGCGCCTTGCAGGTGACGGCAAGTGACCTTTAATCAGAGGTGAGGAACCTGTTGGCGAGCACGACCTGCTTGTGCTGCAGAAGGTCAAAGGTCAGCCTGATTAAGGACAAGCGTACAAAACTAAAAACCTCATGTCAGCTTGCTTTTGTAAATCTGGCCAGGACAAAACAAAAAGACAAGAAGTAAAATTGAGATTTGCAAATAAAATAGCAAAGTATATATTTGAAGTCTAATTGGAAATCTCATGTTCCAGACGTTTCATGAATGCTGCAGGCTCAGGTTGCGCTGCAGTTCTGAAAGTCCACCCATAAGCGAGCGCTCATTAGTGACATGATGAGTAGATTTAGGAGGATTATCGCTGCTCTGCTGTGGAATGCACAACAATTCTAAAGAAGGAATCCATGGAGAGTGGCAACAAGGCCTCAGAACACATGCAGTGTGCTGACAGAGAAATTTAATTTGATTTTATGCTGCCAAATCAACACTTATTACAGAAAGATTCCAGACTTTTAGGTAGCTGATCATTCTTGTGAATTGAACTAAAAAAAGACAAACCAAGTCTGAAAAGCGAAGCCAATGAGGCGCGATATCACTCAAAATCATATCTGTGTATCATCTCTGCATCATCAAAACTTTTTTTCTCGTAATATTCACCCACCACAATTCAACTTTATTGCCTATAACGTACAATGAAATGGATATTTTTTTCTTTGACATCTGGCTCATAAAAAACACAAGTTAAAAATGTCATAAAAACTTAAAAAAAAAACTTTGCTAACCCAATTAAAAACATTCTAAAATACACAGTACATTAAAATATGGAAACATCCCAGCAGACAATGGTTTGTTATGTGAGGTTGCCTTTAAATAGGACCTTGTTAAGTACATTCACCACAGAGGGAACAAATTGCTTTTTGTACCCATTTTTCTTTGCCAAAGGAACCAGCAGTCTTCTGCCAGATGGTACCAACCTGAATAATGGTTGCAGTGGATGAGTTGGGTCATCGTAAACCTGGATTGACATTTTTTTTAAGAACCTGACTGTACAAGTCTATATGTTTCATTTGTTGATGACTGACTTTGCTACCTTGTTTGACCACCCGGGGCAACTTGTTCTAGGCTAGGAGGTTCCCATACCACGAGACAATATTAAATGAAACAACACTTTCAACTAGTGACCTGTACACCAACTGCAAAGTAATTTTGCTTGCATTAAAGCTCCTTAAGAAGATGAGGATGCTGTCTGGCTTTTTGATTTTTAATCCATCGAAGGGTCAGCTAATGGTGCAAATGTGCGACCGGTCTGGGGCTTTGCAGGCGTGCACACATTTTTATTCACACTGCGTTAAAAGCTCAGCAGACAGGAAGCCTTCTGTGCATGGAATCAGTCTGTGGTTGTTGAACTCTTTGAAAGGAAAATTGTGAAGGTGTGGAAAATGGAGAATGTCCATGCTGTTCTCCTCCTCACTGTGTCTGGTATGTATATTTTTACTGAATGGAACATGAATCAATGTGCAGACATATTCTGTGCACTCTTACAGACTTTATGGAAGGGGTGGGAAACTACGAGGACTGGTTCAAAGGGCCAGACCAATGTGCTAAACTATAAAATACAAATTTAATAGCTATAAATACGATTTAATAGCTGCTAAGCAGGGGTGGGCACAGTTTAGCTAATTCGCTAACAGCTAATAGCAGAACAAATTTTTAGTTTAGCGGATTAGTGTTTTTACTAAACTTGGAAACTATTAGCGGAATTAGCTTCAGCTAAATTAGGTCTCACCACCTTTAAGTCTGCAAACAAAATTCAAATGCTTGTTCCTGTCTGTTGTGGGCGTGTCTCACAGTCTCCATTAGGCATGCTATTGGCTTACTACATGTGCACATGACAAGCTGTGATTGGTCGACACAACTTCAAATGAACGAAGATGTGGGATTCAGACTGACTGACAGTCATCTTAGCGGTTAGCAACTTAGCTTTAGCCTCTGATAATTTTTTAACCTATTTAGCGTTGCAGCATTAGTAAAGCAAATTTTTTAGTTAGCGGAATGTGTTTTTTTTTTTTCATTCAACCTTTATTTATTTATACAGGTTAATTGAGTCTCGGGCACTCATTTACAAGAGAGACCTGATTTTAACAAAGAATGATGACAACAGTGACAACAACAACAACAAAAGACAATCATAAAGGATGCACACAAATTATAAATTTTTTTTGACAAGTGAAAATAAAAAGGTATTTAAAAGGATAATTAAAAGTAAAGTAGCGCAAAAAACAGCTCGAGTACGAGGCGGTGTAGAAAACTTAAAACAGGAACATGTCTGCATTGGTTTTTGCCATGAACTTAACAGATGTAACAGGTGATGGGATAGCAACGTTAACGTTTTGGTTGTGCCCACCACTGCTGCTGAGAGTAAACACTGTGACGGGACAATAAACGTTGGAAGCAGACATAACAAGATTTACCATCATTTTTGTTGTGCTTGAACCAGTGCACTGGGGTCATGTTTTGCACCTGAAACAGATGTGAAGAACAGCTGCAGGTGATTATCAGTGACACGATGTGCATCACACAGACCTTGCAAATACTTTGTAAGAGGATAAAAGAAAACAAACTTTCTTTAATGTCCTGACCTGACCTCAGTCCTTCTGCTCAGTACGGGCCATTCATTTGAACATACAGATCAGGGCCAGGACAAAACTGGACTCTATGACCTCACTATAAAAAAAAAATAAAAAAAAAAATAAAAAATAAAAAACAGTGCATTCATCACTTAAAACTTATTGTAATTGTTTTAACTAAAGCAAGGTTTGAGTTGGGCTATTTGCACATTCTTTTTACACCTCCTCTCTCAGTTTTATGGGCTCCAGCAATGCCAGCTGGGAAACATTATGCTAAAGTGGCCTACCAGTCTTGTAAAGGCTTATAAACCTGGCATAAACAGAAATAAATGCCTGACATTCATCAACAAATTACGGAAGGAAATCTGCAGCAGGTTACGTTTTACTCAAGTTTTGTACTGAACTGATATGTGGTGTTGTTTGTTGCCCTCCTCATGTCACAAGTTGTCATAATTATTATCCTTAAAATGAATAAATATTGATTGCAATCAATGTTTTTCTTCACTAAAGTGAGAATTAGTTTTTTTGTTTTGTTAAGAGTCATACTTACTTACGTACTGGTCAAATGATCCCTTATATTGATATTTTCTTGACTTCTTGAAAGCAGTTCCCTCAGATGAAGCAATTCTTGCCCACATACAATAATAATATTTATGATCACTGAAAACAGTTAGGTGTCCCTTAAAGACAAGAGAGCATTTCATTTGTGTTGCAAATAAATGTATACATTTTTAAACTTCTGTTTTATTTATTAAAAATTACTTTAAATGTAAAAAAAATAAAATAAAATAAAAAAATCAAATAATGAAATGTTTAGTTTTTTTTTCTCTGTTAAACGTACATTTGTCAAAAACAAGAAAACTGAGTCATAGCTTTACTCACAGAAGTTCTTTTCTAATGTAAATTGTTTAGCATGTTAAAGCACCTAAAGGGATCATTTCGAAGATTTTTTTTAAATTACAAAGTCAAGTTTAAATTTGTTGTAATTTTTCTGAAACAGAAAATAACATTTACCGTAAGTTTCTTTGAAGCGCATATTATATGTGGGTTTCAGTTCTTAAACTACAAATCATGTGCACATATTTTATTTTTAAATGGGCAAAAGTTCAATTTTAAAAAGTTTGTTTGGTTTTGTTTTTACTGAACTGTTGCATGAGAAGCAGATAACTTCAAATCTGCTTTTGTTGCACAATCCAGCACGAGTGTTTGAATTATAAAAAAAAAAAAAAAAAAAAAAAAAGGAAAAAAGCATCTGAACAGGTCTTAAATGGAAACATTGGTTTGGTTTTTCTACCCCCTGCTGGGCATTCTGAGCCTTACAACAGGCTTTTATGCCACAGTTTCACATTCAGTTTATGATTAATTTGAGTTTGACATATATCCCCAAAATCTTATGATTTAATCTGAATTGAACTGATTGAACTGAGTTATGTCCAGTTTTAATGCACTGAACCAGAATAGATGTTCAGAGTGTGCAGGAAGCAACCATATATGCTAAATGTCTTCCCTCATGTGCCAAAGAGACAGCTTCAGATTTTTTCCGTGGTTCTGTCATAACCTGAACAAGACATGCCCCGGCATAGTGAAATGACAACACATTGTTTTGAAGAGATTCTGTCTGAGCATTAATGAATCTCTAAAATCTGTCTAATGTTTCAGTGTGGTAGACATGTTAGTAAAACATTAGGTAGCTGATCATTGTCCTCTTGGTAGACATGTTAGTAAAACATTAAGTTCAAGCACAGTTATTTCTGGCTACTTGACAACAAAGGAACAGAAGAAAACAATGTGTCTGTTGTAGTGATACAGAAATGAAAGGTTTGCAAAAACATTCTGTTCACAATGAGTTGTTCTGAAAAACTGTTTAAATGTGTCCACAAAATAGATACTACTAACTACTAACTATAATATGATAACAATAATAAAAACATTAAACAGATGAAGTGTAGTTCATTTGGACTGGATGTAGGAAAAATGACATCAGATAAGAACTGTCACATTTGCTGTCAACAACAGGAAACAGAAAATAGTTTGTTTTCTTAACAGCTAATATACCTGTATTGTAACAGTGCCTTCTTATGCTGCTATGTAAGAAACATCTCTAGGCTGTACCAGGATGCATCCTCAGTGAGGTATCCTGGAGTCAACAGGTGTTTCGGGTCTCACAACATCAGACACCCTCGCCCAGGCAACCCAGCTGGGGATGACCAGACCCCAACATGCACGCCAGTAGCAACCCATGGATCACCCTTCTTAACCCAAAGCCACCTTGTGTCTTTCTCTGCAGCATCCTAGTGGTCTGGATGGCTATCTTATCAGCTGTCCCCGTAACATTTCATTTACCCTTTATTTATACACGTAGTCTCGAGACCTCATTTTCAAGAGAGACCTGTTTTTGGGAGCAAATGGTGGGGACCTGTTTTTTGTCTGTTTGTACAGCACTTTGGTTGGCCTTGTTTCCGTTTTAAGTGCTCTATAAATAAAATTGGCATGGTATGGGATTAAAGGCCTTGCTCAGGGGCCCAGGGTGGGGCAAATGAGGGTAGAGGCAGGTGTGGACGTTTCACCTTTTCCACCCACATTTTGATGTTGACGGTACCGGGAGTTGAACTTACGACTTTCTGATCACAGGCACATCTTCTCTAACCTCTGTGCCACCACTCCCCCAAACAACACCCCAACGGCTGAGAACTTTGCAGAAAGAACAACCTGTGAAACCTCTGCATCTTACTTCTTGGCTAGTACAATGTCCTCCAGCCCCTGCCCCTATACTCCTCCACAAGTTCCTGGTACTTCACAAGCTTCCTTGTGTTAGCTATCTCAGTCCACTCTTCTCAAGAATTCTACCCTCTTGCACAGAGGGTTCAGTGGAAATATTCTGAGGAGAAACTCTATCAGTCTTTGGAAGAAGATGCTGAAAAACACCTTCCTTTCCATGCTCAACTGCAAGATTGTCCAATTGGCTTTTTGAGTTTTCCTTTTTGCAAATCCAGACTTCATCTGCACACCTACTCTAGTTGGTGACTTTTTCTCTACACCAAGTCACATTTAGGATGTTCCACTGGTGTTGTACAAGCTGTGTCTTAATTGTCTCCACAAGTTTGTGTCCCAATGGTGAACTGGAGACCTGTCCAGGGTGTAGCCCACCTTTTGTGCAGTGACTGCTGGAGGTAGGTACCACCACCCAGTGACCTAGAAAGGAGAAGCATGTAAAGAAAATGGATGGATAGATTTTTCCACAACCCTATTCAGACGGACAAATGCAAAATAATTAGTATTAATGAAGAAGTGGATAAAGATAATGAATGGACTAATATAATAATGGCTAATATAATTTTGCTGATGACACATATGTTTCAACGAGTGAATTACATCTTCAGCATGTCCTCAAGTCCTGTTATTGATCGTCCTTTCATTCCAGTCAGGTGGATTTTAACAAAGAAAACGTTCAAATCATGCAGGACAGTGACTCTCCGAGGCTTAGATCAAACACCACTGGTGTAAACATTCATTCAGTGTAGGTGTGTAAAAGTTTATGAGTAAACAGGTCTGTTAAAACGTGAAGCTGGCTCAGTGCTTGCTAAGTTTATTTATACATGTAGCTGACTCAGAGTGACAGAGATACTCAAGAGCAATGGCGGCACTGTTTTCTTCCTCACTGCTCGGGTCTGGTGCTCACAGTTTCAGATGTGTGGGTAGGATCAAAACTTACCAGACTTGGAAACAACGCTGCACAATCTTGCTGCAGCAATATCGGTAAGTTATGTTTTGAGTTTTTATTGATAGAATAAAAATGGTATCACAAATATACTGATAGATGTTTGTAGCCTTTATGCATAACAATGACTTTAAGGGCTGTTATCCCAACGTGGCTAGAAAGTATGGTGAGAAGGAACTTGTAAAACGTGCAAAAAGAAACAAAAAACATAAAAATTAAAATAAACTTGAATTATCTTTAATCTGGGAACTTAACATTATGGGAAAACACTTGCCTTCTTTCTGGCCCTAATATAACGTATCTAGGGAGATTGGAAAACCCAACTTATATTTTTGTAGAAAGATAAACTTAAAGATGTCACAATTAGTGCTGGTGAACCCAGTTGTGCAGGCAAGCAGGTGAGGACTCATATAATATACATAATTTATTAACAAAACAACAGAGCTGATGGGGCAGCAAAAACAAACAAGAATGAACAGGAGGTACTCACAGAATTGACAAGACATCACCGGTGAACAGTACACAATGCCAGGACAAAGAGTAACACAGAGACACAGACTTGCATTCTGGGTGGAGTTTGCATGTTCTCTCCGTGCATGCGTGGGTTTTCTCCGGGTGCTCCGGTTTCCTCCCACAGTCCAAAACGTCCCTCTTGTAAATGAGTCCCCGTGGCTCAATGAGGCTATCCTGTATAAATAAAGGTTGAATGAATATAGGAAACACCAATCAGAATAAAGTGAAGGCACCTGTGAGTGATCACAGATGCCAGAGACAGAGACCGAAGATGCAGGACATAAACATGACACAAGATGGAGCTAGCCACCAAAGAAACACAAACCCAATAAAGATAGAAACAAAGGCTCAGGGAACACAGACATGAACACAACACCCGGGACAAAACCACAACTTCTACCAAGGAGATGTAACCATCAGAGCTGGTTACCAGAAGGCCATGGCTACAAGATGTGTGTGGAGCTTAGGAGTTTATTGGTAGTGAAATCACTGGCATCAGCTTAAATATAACAGAGGACAAGAACCGGCTGAGACTAGAAATCTATCTTCAAGTTACAATACCCTGTCTGTGAGTCAAAAGGACATGATCCTTCCTAGGCCATTGCAAAGAAAAGATCACCAATGCTTATTTTCTACACCTCTCATTGTCAGACATACCAAAGTCTGATTACTAGGATGGAAAACAGAGTAGGCCTCACCGAAATACTTCACCTATAAACAGAGTTCCATCCCCCATGTGAGCTACTTGGATTGCACAGCATGATAACACCTCCCTCCTGGAGTCAGTGTGTTTCTGACCCTTTCTCCACAGGGATGGATCCCCTGTGGGGTGGAAACCTCCTTCCTCTGCTGTCCCTTGATGATAATGTGAATGTAGGATGAAATTTTTCTTTTTAAGAAGATGGAGATGGAGACAAACCCGTAAACAAATGCCAAAAAAGGTAAATAGTATAAAATCAAATAAAAAGTTAACAATTAACACTTAAAACATTAACAATTATGAAAATAGTTTCCTGAGCAAGTTCACCAGCAACAGTCATCAACTGGAAAACATCAATAACAATAGGATCTTAAAGACATTGTTATAAGTACCAACATCTTATCAAAATATTTCAGCTGAACATGTTTACTGTAAATGCGGAATTATATTTATTATTATTTATTAATTAATTATACTTCCAAGGAAAATCTACTATTGCTGTTGTCATCATCCTTAATTTGTAGCCAGGTCTCGCTTGTAAATGAGTCCTCGAGGCTCAATTAGATTAACCTACCTAAACAAAGGTTGAATGAAAAAATTTTTTTGCCAGAATTATTCACCAAAATTATTGTTCAAATTCAAAACACAATCATGTGAATTAATGTTAAAACATCCTTAAACATTTTAAATATATCAAACCAAACTAAGCAGTCAAACAACATCACACCCATCCCCAAGTAATTTAAAAAAGGGACAAATAAAGTGGCACATAAAAAAATACGTACCGGTATAATGTGTTGTGAGTGATTGTGCCACGGCATGCAGAACTTTCTGTACACAGAAGCAGAACCCATCAGCTCACACAAAAGTGATTTTGAGTCCCTGCAATGTCCCAAAAATCATGCAGTATGCTCATAGAAGTCACTGTTAACACTGTCTGATTCTCTTCTGTGAAGCAGGAAACCCTTTACTGTCAGCGCTTATATGGTTTATCTGGGGTATACTGAACAATACCTCTGTGAATCATAAAATAATTAAGAAGCTTCACACACAGAGAAGAATGAAGCACATTATTGCAATAAATAGCAAAAATAGTGATACAGACAACATTCCTTTTTCCAGGAAAGCATCCTTTCTCAAATCCCCTGTTGGGCCCACTCAGAGCAGCCAGAAGATGGAGTACTATACTATATTTGGAATTTTCCTGAACAAGTAAATGACATTTTTGACATGAATGCCCCTACAAGCACTCTGCAGATGTTGAATGCTGTCTATTGTGGTGTGTTAAGTTTCAGAACTGGCTGTAACTACCGTACCCACCATTGCACCTTGTATAAACTGGTTAACTAGTCATCAATAACGTCACGCAGACTATCTCACTAGTAGTTTCATCTTTAAATCACTTCTTGGTCTGTTGCCTCATACATCCTCCTAAGTCACTTTGTGAGTGCAGCTACAGCGTGCGCTCTCAGGACATTATTACATGCAGTGTACACTCAGTGAGGGCTGAGCGTGGCAAAAGGGTCTTCTGCTACTCCTCTCCTCTTTCCTGGGATATCTTGCAAAACGATCTGAAGCTCTCAACCTTGACCTCTCTAAAGCTATGTTTACATGCGCAAAATTCTTTGATTGGATTGAAATGTACTCAGATTAAATAATCCAAATGTATGATTTACGTGGGCACAACTCGATCATGACAAGCATTTACATGCAGCAGGCTTTTATTCAGAACAGAAGTACTGATATACGCAGAGTGGTAAACTTGCCTTAAAAAATCCACAGAAGAAGGTTCTACTTACGTGATGAACGTAAACAAAGCTGAGCGTCAAAAATGGACCATGGCAGGTTTTAATGAGATACAGTACTGCACTTCCTGATTGAGCTACAGGTATTACAGATATTTTTGAGCTCTTTCAAAGTTTCTAGAATAAATGTTCAATCGCTCACCGACCCCAACATACTAGCATCTAGCTAAGTAGAAATACGTGAGGCTGACATTGGTTGCACATGGCGCAGTCAAGTCAGTTTTCCACAGTTGGAATAAAATGATCAGATTACGTGTTTACATGCACACCGTTCGGATTATGAATCGGCATGAACCACTCCTCTCCGTCGGATTACAAATTCGTTCGGATTGAGCTGAATCAGCTCAGAATAATTCAAATAGGGCATTTATATGACACATTTTTATTCCAAATGGCTGTTTAATCCGATTACTTATGTCCATGTAAACATAGTTTACCGTAAGTGGCTTTAAACATCTTTTATGTTCCCTGGAAAAACCAAAGCAGTCATATTCTTGTTTTTTTTTTTTTTTTAGATTTTAGTTTTTTACACCGCCCTACAATCTAGGTGTTTTTTTTGTTGTTGTTACTTTTCTTTTTAAACACCATTATATTTTCACTTGTTAAAATAAATAAATAAATTCCCCATTTGTACGCATCCTTCATGACTGTCTATTGTTGTCTTTGTTGTCCACTGTTGTCATCACTCTTTATAAAATCGGGTCTCTTTTGTAAATGAGTCCCCGAGGCTCAGTAGGATTAACCTGTATAAATAAAGGTTTAAAGAAAATCATTTAAAAGGCAAATAACGTGTCATATTGTGTGACGCATCGGGAATGTACCATATGTGCAGCATCAAGAACTGATGACATGAAGTATGTCCCCTTGAGAAGCCATAATGAAATCTAGAGCGATTTGCTTTTAAAATGCAACAGCGCAAAGACTCTGTAATGCAGGTGATAAAGAACTACAGTATATAAATCCAGATGACAGTGCTGTGGGGTTTTACCTACAAACATCCTGAAATGACAAGTCATGTTTTACATTCACCCTCTGAATACTGTTTTCTATTCCAGGTCTCTTCAAGTGGACAGTCCCCCTCAAAAACCATCAATCTCAGTAAGCTATGTCCATGGTACCTCCTCTGTTTCTTTGATTCCCCTTACTGTGGGTCAGAGCCTGGATGCTACAGTCCAACGCTGTCCTGACCGCGAAGCTTTGGTCTTCTTGCAAGATGGCATCCGCAAAACCTTTGTACAGTTTCAGCAGGATGTGAGTGTCATATTGGATGTTTTAATACATCCTTTTGGAATCTTGATAGAATGAGCATTTGTATGTGCTAAAGTATTGCTTAAAATCTTGTTTTGTTCAGGTTGACAAAGCAGCTGCAGGTTTGCTTGCTCTTGGCTTGAAGCGAGGTGATCGACTGGGAATTTGGAGCCCAAACATATATGAATGGATCCTTTTTCAGTTTGCTTCAGCCAAGGCTGGAATTATACTGGTCAGTGCA
>JARVGS010000472.1:21619346-21632708 GCA_031762315.1 Hypsolebias antenori | reverse complement strand
AGTCTGGGATACTGCCGCATTGAGGGACGTATAAAGGACATGATCATCCGTGGAGGGGAAAACATTTACCCTGCTGAGATAGAGCAGTTTCTCCACAAGCATCCAAACGTTCTGGAAGCTCAAGTGAGATCAAATCTTCCACTATTTCAATTATAAAGTTGGTATTGTAGGTCTTAATGATCTGTCTCTGTTTGCAGGTGGTTGGTGTAAAAGATGAGAGGCTTGGAGAGCAGGTGTGTGCCTGCCTCAGACTCAAGCAGGGGCAAACCTCCAGTGCAGAGGAGATAAGAAACTTCTGTAAAGGCAAAGTGAGAACAGATGATGTTTAAACATACAAATAGTCTGATTTATTCCAAACCAGATCATCGTCCAGTCGTTCATGGACTGTTTTATTTTTTTCTCTAGATTTCCCATTTCAAGATTCCACACTATGTGATGTTTGTTGACAGCTACCCACTAACTTCCTCAGGAAAGGTAAGGGCTTTGTTCCAACTGTAAGATTAACAAGCATACCTGCCATATTTTATGTTTTTTTTTTGTTGTTGTTATTGTTGTTTTGTTCTAGATCAAGAAGAACATATTAAAGGAGGAAATGGAGAAGAAATTAGGTCTTTAGCTTTTTAAGTCATAGAAATTCCCATCAAGATTCAGTCTTCGGACCCGCCCTCTTCACTATCTACATAAATAATATAGGTCAGATCATTCCATATGCATCTTTACATTTCTACGCCGATGACTGTTTATTGTTGAGTAACAACAACAGTTGCTAAGGTTTTTCAGCTTTAACAATCTGCATTCTACATCATCCAGTCAGGTTGGTTCCATCTTAAACTGTTGCTAAATGCTGATCAAACCAAAGGGATGTGGTTTTCAAACAGGAAGTCGATCCCAGCAGTCCTTCCTTCTACTTTATTTCAGTGTTCCTAAGTAGTTTGTCATTTCTTACAAATACTGGGTATCTTAGTCGATTAGCATCTCTCTCTCTTAAGCCCCTTGCTGAAAACATGTAAAGAATCGGAAAGTATGATTTATTTTTTGGAACTAGATCCTGTTTAACTCTGAATGTTAGGAAACGCCTTGTGACTGCTACTTTCCTTCCCTCCATTGACTGTGGTGGCATTATTTACATCAGTGCTCCTACAAGCACCCTGCAGATGTTGGATACTGTCTACCATGGTGCACTAAGATTCATAACTGGTTGTAACTACCGTACCCAACATTGCATCCTGTATTCACTGGTTAACTGGACATTATTAACTTCACACTCTCTCACTGGTACATTTTAATTTTTAAATCACTTCTTGGTTTGCTGCCTTCATGTATAACACGTGAGTACAGCTACAGGACATTGTTACATGCAGTGTCCCCTCACAGTGGACTGAACTTGGCAAAATGTCCTTCTCTTACTCTGCCTCCCGTTTCCTGGAACACCTTGCAAAAATATCTGAACTTGTCGACTTTGACCTAATGGATTTTAAACAACTACTACGTTCATGGCAAAACCCAATGCAGACATTTTCCTGTTTTTAGTATTTTACATCGCTTGTAGCTGTTTTTAAATATAATTTCTTGTACTTTTCCTTTTATATGATTGTCTGTGCCTCATCTATGTTCTTTGTTTAAAACGGGCCTCTTGTAAATTGAGTCTTCATGACTCAATGAGACTAACCTGTATAAATAAAGGTTGAATGAATGTAGAAGCTTGTTGGGAACATTTAAATTGCATTTAGACTGAACCAGGAATTTGCAATGAAATTATATGATTTTGTACTGGTAATGTTTTAATACAGAGTACATTTTTAACTGATTTGGGAAATGACACCTATTCCGTTTTTAGTTTTTTTTTAATATAAGGTTCAGTCATTCTGGGAATCAACAGAAGATCATCGGAATAAACTGGAATAATAGAGGAAATTAAAATATTGAAGTTTTGCCCTTAAGGCTATATATTTTTGAATCCAAAGCACAAAACCATTGAAGCTTCACATTTGAATCTGTGGATAAAGTGAAGTCAGCTTTGATGATACTGTAAAATATATTTGATGCATATTATTAATGCAGAATTGTGACAGTTGCATTGTGTGTATAAAGATTTTTAAATTCTGAATATCTTTTCTACCAATTCAATTCAGTTTATTTATTTAGCACCAAGTCACAACAGAAGTCGTCTTAGGGCACTGAACAGAAACATTCATGTAGACATTTCTTTCACTATTCCCAATATTTATGTATGTTTTCATATATTCAAGTAAAAATACAAGACAATAAATTTAAAAAGGGCCAACTGTTAACTGATTTGTTGGAGTGTGTCTTAAAATTGTTTTGAGGTTTCCCATTTGGAATATTTCCAATGTGTCCTAGCCTAATTTTCCAATGAGTTTCCAGAAATTTTAAAATCCTTTGCAATCTTCTTTTAAAAAGTCATTTTAGAGCAAACAGATGCATAAACAAACTATAAACACCAGTGTCTGCAATATTCTACTTTGAAATGTTTTTTTTTAAATGTGTTGCCATTTTGAAAAGCTTTTAACAAAACAACCACAAAACCATTGATAAGATCCCAATTGTTAATGAAAGCTTTAGAAATCAACATGCCTATGTGCTTTCCAAAGCACTGGACTCTTTGTAATAACTGAAATACAAACAGCACCATGTTAGTCTTTATTTAATTTTACCAATTTCTGACAATTTAACATATTACAATGCTTGCAAACATTGTGCGACAGTAAAACCTATTGAAACACATGCCATACAGAATCTGAAATAAATAGGACTTTATTGCTAAGTGGTAATATATACAGTGAGTTCAGCAAAATTAACTATCATTTCTACTGTACAGACTGGCTGCAGAGCTCAGTTCAGTAATAGGCTCCTATGCCCAAAGAGATATCTTATAAATACTGTACTAATAATATTAACAGTTACTTAACATGTGAATTATACTTCATGAAGAAAAAAAGTGTTGAATTGTGGGGGTGGGAGGGGGTGGAGAGTTGGGGTTTCTTAGAGCTGCAAACATTGCAGTAAAACAAAGCCAATATCAAAAGCTGCCTGAAAAAAATAAATTAAAAAAAAAAAAAAAAAAAAAAAGTGCTTTACTGCAAGAAAGCTGCACCAAACCATACATTTTGAACTCTCTGGCAAAAATTATAGTATATAAAAAAATAATAACTTTTGTTCTTTTGCTTTGAGTCTCCTTCAATAGAGCTAAACCTAGGGCCTAAGTTACATCCTCAACTTATAACACATTGGAGGTATTCCAGCAAGCTTGAAAGAAAACACTATTAATATACGTATATCATACATAGAAAGACACTGACGGTCGATGTACACAAAGGAATACTCAGGTTTAGCAAAAGCGTGTGAGGAGCAGCTTATTACAAAAGGATAGTTCAGACTTGTTGAAGTGGGATTCTGTGGAAATTTTATGAACAATAACCTTATATGCTGGAGATGGTTTTTAGACGACCTCGGTTCAGAGAAATAACTTAATTCTGAGCAGACTGACAAGCCGGCAGCTAATCTAAGTGAGCTAAGATCAAAGCCTTTAAACCACCATCAGCTTGCACAAACAGCAGAGCTGCTAGCTGCAGCCTGGGACACCTCTGGCAGGAATATCGTTTTTCTACTGGAATAACCACGTCATGCAAAACGTTTAACAGAGTAAAGATTTCTGAAATAGAGTTTTCATTAATCTGCAAATTAATTTTGATCAAAATTATTTAGGATGGCACCAATCCACTTCAATCTTGGCTTCGCTTGGATTAGCTGTTAAGTTTATTGATCCATGCAGAATTAAACTATCTCTTCAAACTGAGGCCGTTCAAAGAGCTATCTACCTGTGCAACTGATAAGATTGTTGTTCGCAACCGTTCCACAGAACCCAGGTGGAAAGAATCTTAACCATTTCTTCAGGAGCAGAATTAACCAGGTGAGATTTACCCTTGAGGATTTCAGTCATTAACAGAAAAAAAAAAAAGGCAGACTGCAAATCAGCTACATGGCTTTGAACGATCAACATTCACTTCGGTTATTCTTATCAGTTTGGAGTCCACTCACACTTCTTCAATCACACATTGCACATGCACACATGGGGGGCGGGGAGGAGAAGAAACAGGAAAATTGCATTAAAGCACGCCAAGATAAATTAGTTAATATGAACATGTTCATTTTCAAATATACATTCTAAACAGAAAAAACGTTTAAATGTGCAATTTCATAGAAAACGAGTTTTAAATGAAGCTGTGGTCTGCCGAGGCCCTTTAGTCAAAAATATAGTTCTGCAGATGTGTGGAACTGCTACAGTCAACACTGAGGCTGACTGACAGGGAGCTCTGCATTGTAAAGATGGTCACACAAGCACAGCACAGCTTTAGGCACATGCAAGTGCTGGGAACATGTGCACAACTGGCCGTGCACCCACACTCACACGCACTGAGAGCTGTGACCTGGAGTCAAGTCCGCTGTTAGGTCATGCCTCTCTCGCACCCATCAAACATGCACTCCCACGCAAGTGAACATTCAGTCTTCTTTCCTGCCACTCGCGCTCACACACAAACACACCGCAGCCTAAATGTCCTTTCTGTTGCCACACTTGACTGGATAGACGGATGTTTCAGCAGAGGTTGGTGTCGCCTGTGGACTCCTCATACACTTAAAGGCAACATTCCTGTGTGAGTTATGACTCTGGATGAGGCCATGGAGGTCAGGGAGCTGGGGTCCAGTCCATTTACAGTGCTGCAGGTGAAACGTGCTTATGAGACGCAGTGCAAACAGAATACAATGATTATTTTATCATGGGTTAAAAGTTGCTAACAGACTTACGTTTTGTCAAAGTAAGTCGTGTGTAGCGTGTGTGAGAACTTGGTGGCGTTGCCGTTGATGAGTGCGCCCTTGTCTGTGGAGTAATTCTTTCTTGCTGCCTGGTCTTTGGCCATGTTTCTACAAGCAGCAAGTTTGGACTCCAAAGCCTGGTGACAAAACAGAAGACAGACTAATTAGCACCAACAGAAACATTTTCCTTTGAAGTCATCAGCATTCAATACACCTATTCAAAATTAAGAGTAAACACTGAGCATCTCCGTACGAACACGCATAAGAAATAGGTTAAAACTTACCCCGACTTTTCTCAGTAGGTCTCCAACAATATTCAGAGCTGACATTCTAGCAGAAGGAGTGAGGGGAGACCCACCACAGCCATTGGTCAATGCTAGAACAAATGCATTCAAATAGATGAGTATGTTTATATTGTTTTATTTATATGTGTAAAAAATAGGAATGAGATTAACCTGTACCTTTTGAAGTACCAAAAGAATGCTCTGAACTCTTTCCTACAGGTGTGGCAGGAAGGGACAAAGAGGCCTGTACTGCAGAATCCATCTTGTCGATGTCTAAAGTAGGTGAGCTGGGTGCTGACATCCTGTCGCTGTTCCTCTCCCGTACTGCCAGCTCCTGCCTCAGATCTACAAAAATTAATAAAATAAAAGATTACCATATTTTTTGTCTTATAAGTCGCCTTTTTTGCATAAATTTGCACATCCTGCAACTTATTCACCGAAGCAACTTACATACGTTTTTTCCCCCCATATTTAATAATCCAATTTTTGGATGAGATCTGACGATTTCATTCATTCTGACATGGAAAGCCGCTAGTGGGTGCTCTAGCAATATGGCAAGCCAAGTATCTCATTAATAAGTAAAAGTGGCTATTAATGAGACACTCTGCTTGCCACAGACTGACACCGTTGTCTCGCTCTGGAACTCCTGGAGCAAACAACAAATCAGCTGCATTTCGCCGCGCTGCCCAGGCGAAATGCAGCTGATTTGACCATTAAAGTGCATTTTATTAAGGAAAAGTTCAACTGAGACACACTATAGTGCTATAATTTCGAGCAAACAAATAATAGTTTTTAAAAGTTAATCTTGTTTTATTTGTGTTAAATTCCTCCCGTGCACACTCCTGTGGCCACCATTTAGCAATAGTAATGTATTCCAAATTCACATACAATGGTGAAATTGGATCTCTGCATTTAATCCATCCACCACCAGGTGGCGCAGTTGGCAGCCAATAGATTTTTGGCACAACACCGGCCCACGTCCTGGATGGTCAGCGGTGACGCATAATAGATGCGACTTATACAGCAGTGCGACGTGTACGGCAGCAAGTACGGTGAAACTAAGACACCTACACAATCCCACACACGATGCTTACAAAAGGCAGAACTGAGTCTTCTTTACCTCGTGCTTCATCTTTCAGTCTCTGCACAGACACGAGGAGAGACTCCTTCTCATCCAACTCGCTTTCAAGAAAGGCATTTCTCTCAATGGCCTGGTTTAAACGGCTCTCAAAGTCCTCGAGAGACACTATCATTGCCCTAAAAATACAGAAAATAAATTTTTAAACAGCAGAAGATGCACAAGTAGGTGAACATTTGCAAAATTCTGAATTTGCTGAAGTTTTAAATCATTTCATTCTGACCTCTTGGCTCTTTCCAAGTCGTCGTTGGCTTGTTCAAGTTCTCGCACATATTTGTATAGCTGCTCCTTGATGCTGCGTGTCTGACTCAAGTCATCCTCCAAAACAGAAATTTGTTTGTAACTCTGGGCATACTGCTGCTCCAGTTTCTCCTGATAAAAACAAAAAAAAAAATAAAAACACAAAGTGAAAAAGGCCTAAGGGTTAGCCAACATAGAAAAACAAGTACAAGAACAGCCTCAAAAGATAACTTGTACACTTGGAGCAGTAGAGAAAATTAGGGGAGTCACAAGACAGTGAAAATGTTCATTATTTGATTTTCAAATGGCCTCTTTCACCCCAAGAGAGGCACAATGGCTCTTTTTCCTGCGCTTATAATTAATGGCAGTGATGCATGCCTGTGCAAGAGTTCTGATGCACAACATCATTATGGTTTCTCTGGTTCATTTTCCCTAATAATTTCCAGCATTATGAAGAAAAGAAAATGACAATGACTAGATATCTTCAATGTGAACATGCAAAATGATCAGGGAAAGTGTTCAAGCCTGCTGTGATTAAAAACTGAACTCATCCTTTCTATTTTCTTCCAATTTATCCTGACATCCAACGAAAGAGTTCTGCTGGATTAACCAAGAACATGCCTCATTCAAACCTCCTACACAGAAGAGATGCTAGCTCTAACGAAGATCAGATAATATCATGAGTAATTAAGAACTTCTAGAGCATTCTAATCCACAGACAATAAGAAAATAAATAAGTGAAGTCTGTAGGTTACCTTGAGGTTGAACACCTCGTTCTTCACTTTCTCATTCTCAGTTTGTAAATCTCTAAGTCGATGTTCAGCCTGGCTGAGCTGTGCCTCTAACTCAGCCTCCAGTTCCCGGCTCCCCTCCTGGAACTCCTGCAGTTCTTCTTGAGCATCCTGAAAACTACACAACAGAAAAAATATACAGTACATATGTTTTTTTTCCTAATACAGTATTAGAAACCTTCAGCCTCTTCTATGCAGTTTTGTGAACATTAGTTCTAGAAACCTGCCAGACTTTTATTCTGGAAAAAAGCCAAACTCAGAAACGTTCCTATATCAGTTTATAACGTCCAGCTCAGTATTGTTGAGCTTAGTATTCTAAATATAAAGCTCAGAGGGGACAGCTGAACTGTGAGGACAGTAGTGTCAGATTAGATCAGACAACAGAGACAAAGACACGTGTCTTGAGTCGTGGCGTGTATTAGATAAAGAGAAATGTGAAAAGGGCAACAAAAAAAGCATGTATACAAACACTGCTCAGGGTTGACAGACTTAAAAACACTATTTGTAACAATATCCTTGTGCAAAAACTTGTTTTGGTAAATATTTTAGGCTAAAATAGAAAAGAAGGGAAAGTTCTGTTGTCTCACATTATAGTTTTTTTTTATTTTTTGCTCTACAGATGACTGTGCCCCCGCACTGATCTGGAGTCAGCTGACTCATGCAGGCATAATTGCTTCTCAGTGGTTCTACAGAACACTGGAATCCATGAATCAGTTGTTGTGCGGGGTCGCTCCACACATACCAGTCACACAGGCTGCTTAATCAGCATGGTGGGCTCCATGACCCCCTAATAACAGTCAGGCAATTTTACCATGAGTAAATGAACCTAACAACTAACAGCATGAGGATAGGGTGTAAATGTAGATATTAAAGTATATTTTATACAAACTGAAAAAAAAAAATCATAACAAAAACGGACAAAATAGTTTTAACAGGTAAATTATTATTACTGCATGCTCATGCTGCCATCTTTCCAAATTCTAAAAACACATGTGCTAAAATCATGTGCTCGAGCCATCCTGAACAATCAATTTAGAGTTTGTTTTTTTTCCATGGGATGAAGAGTTTCCATGCATGTACCCACTGCAGGAATTTCCCAGAAAAACCACCAGGTCTTTAAAAAAAATTATGTTCAATATTGGACTTTGAACGTAGCAGGCCTCGGTTCCACAAACAGAACAAATGTGAAATGATTGGAACAACGTGCCATCTACCGCTGAACCACTGTGGTTTCTGGTTAAAAAAAAAAAAAAGTCTAAGCCATTTCATTTCTTCCTGAGCAAGTCAGCAGGTTTGTGGTTTCCTATTTTATAAACCATGTCTGATCATTTGCCTTTTATAGACTAAAATCTGTTTTTTGTGCTGGAACCTTCACAGACACTAATCCCCAAGCATTTTTCAACAGATGTTTCTTTTTTTTTAATACCAGTGAAGGGGAATTGTTACTATAAGAAACTACAAAATAAACCATGACAGTTCTGTAACCCACACTAAAAACAAGCTTATTAGACAAAAAGTTTTTTTTTTAATGCGTCAAACATAGCAAAACATTTGATGAAAAGTCACATGTATTATATATTACAGCTGACTGAAACAAGATGTTAAACATTAACATTTGAAATGATGCAACACGGCTGAACTGACAAAACAAAATCAGTATTGTCATACAAGTACACAAAGTGCCTACCTTTTCTTATATTTAAGGGCTTGTGACTTCCAGTAATCAACCTCTTCATCTTTTGATGAAAATTTAGGAATCATCTCTGTGTCCATGTCAGGGCACCCTAAGAATAAAAATAAAAATTAAACACTTCCACTGGCAAACTTTCTCAGTGTGTATGACTTGTTGGCGACTCAGGAATGCCACAAAGTTTTTGTCGTTTCTGTCCTTTAGGCATGTAGAAGCATGCACGGTGCGTTCCCTTATCTTAAAGCATCCAGTGAAAGCAGATATCAGAATATGTCACGTTCCTTAACTGCAGACAAAAAGATCTGAAGGTGAAAGCAAAAATATCTGCCCATCTAAATTCATATGACCTTTGATGAATTAACGACTTAATAAGTGTGTCTAGATGTCCTTTTTATTTTTCTAAATTAATTCAATCCTCTGTGGCCAGAGTGGAAAGCCTTTCAAGTTTTCTATTGCCAACTAAAAGATAACACAGCTCAGCTCTTGGGATGTTAGTACAACAATTACAGACAACAATCTAGCCAAAGTAAATGTAGTTTATGCCAAACAGATCACGGTCTACCACAGCATAGATGTGAACATTTAATAAAGTATTTAACGTTTTGAACTCAGTTCTGCTTGGAGAAAATAGCACCATGACAGAAAGTTGCTCCTCTTTTTAGCTTAGCTTTCAACCTCTTCCTCAACTCAAGCTCTTCATAAAGTGTGTCCACGTGTGTTTCTATGGGAATGAGTGGAGGTGCTGGGGTTGTGAAGAGGTTACAGCTGCTGTAGCAACTTGAGGTTACAGGAATGTTACACTGATATGTCCACCACTCATAGGACATAACAGAAAAACTCTCAGCTGAAATTATGGATAAAATAAAGAAGGGGAATTTGGGGGGATTTTTTTTTCTAAACTGCAAAAAAAGAATACGAATCTGGAGTTTTTACTAAGAGTAAGTAACAAATGTGATTTGAGACAAAGAGGATGTATTTTCCTTCCTAAGCAAGGAATGGTCTCAACACAGAGGGACAGCAGCTTTGAGGAAAGACCAGTCGCTCTTCCGTTTGAACATTCCTCTGAGATGGCCTCATCAACAGCCTACTGCCTACACAACCCTCACGTGTTGGTATGCTGCTACTGAAATCAAAACAGCGGGAAATCAGAGGCTTGCCAAAGCTGATCTCTACACAGAGTCAAAACTAAAGCAATAGAAATGAACGTCTTCATAAAACTAACACTTATATGCGGAATAGACGGGGGCAGGCAGGCGCACTGTGCAGGTAAACAGTTACATAATATGGAGAGGTTAAGTCTTGCCACGTAACAGGTCAGGAGACGACACTCAGCCTGAACACATGACATTTTAGTATCCTCTGGAGTCGCAATACCTACGAGGAAGGAGCAAACAAAGACGAGCTATGTGGAAATACCAGACAGGGAAAGTGTAAAGAGAATTGTCGTTCCCCGACATTCTTGAATCAAGGTTCAAAGTTCTTTATTGTCATCGGCATCACATGGGGTACATGAAGTGGAACAAAATTGTGTACTCAGATTATGTACAGTTATGTACTCTGACACATATGATCTGATGCAGATGATGCTGTGATTATTAATAATTTCAGTAATGCAGCTATTGTGGTCACACGTTTTTAGTGTGGTTCAAGGATAAAGGGGTGGAGAATTACACAGATTCTTCTGCCATTAGATCTTCACAGACTTTCATTAGTTTGCTCCACACAGGATAACATTCAGCCCTGCAGGTTGAATTTGCAGGGTGTGGTGGTGCACTTCCTTCAGAACTGGGTGCATATTTTAGTCCCTTGGGTTATTTGGGTCAGCCCACAGGGCTTTTTTTTTTAAACTTCAAAACAGTCATGAAACAACACTAGGAGACATTTGGTGTAAAAGAAGAGAACAAATATTAAACTCAAATTTATCATAACGACTTGGTTCCATTGGAAATAGTTTTAGCTGTAGCCATGTAGCTAGTTTAATGATGACGACTGACATGTTAGGATAAATACAGCTACACAGGAGATTGCTTCACCAATCTGTGACCTGCTTTCAAATGTTACAATACACGGGACTGCTACACAAATTGTGAAAGTGAATAATGAGTTAAAGATACAAACTGGAGCTCATAACTATCGATGTTTCGGCAAAACATATTAGCATTTTTAAACGTCCACAAGAGCCGCCACCGAACAAGACAGCCGCGTTCAAAATAAATAAATAAATATTTAAAAACATTTAAGTTCCTACCTGCTCACATATCAAACCGGTGTCTCGTCCTTCGTGTCAGTGATAAGTCGTCTAGCCGACGAAGAACACTTTCCTCCGTCTCCGGGCCTCTGATGCTAAATGAGGCAACTGGGCTGTGTTTAGGAAATTGCCAACGCGTCTCCCGGAACCAACGTAAGTGCTCAAAGGGGCGTACGTGCTGACGTCAATCCTCGTGACGCAAAAAAACTGGGAGAAGCCACACCCCCCCAGACATTCTCAGAGGTGTGACGGGAATGTTTGGAGTGCGCTCAGCTTTGGTTCTGTGACTAATATAGCAACAACTTGTTTTTTGTAATTTTCCATAAATAGGACAACCAGGAACCTATTTTTCCTCTATATTACCTGTTAATAGTCTTTTCAGACATATTGGCCCTATTGTTTAAAAATAAATTTATAGCCTAAACAGTGTCAATATACAAAATCTAATAATAACAACAACAACAACAACAACAACAATAATAATAATAATAATAATAATAATAATAATAAATAAACATTGGAGCACAATCCAAATAAACAAACAAATAAATAAAAAGAAAGCACAATAATAAAGCAACCATCCAAACAATGCCGGTCACTAACAAACAAAAAAAAAGTTCAAACCTTAGTTTTGTTTTAATACATCACATTCACATACAATATGTTATGAGATGGCATTTAGTAAAGGTTGTCTATCAGTAAGTAAAGGATTGTTTTGAATTTTCACTTTGTTGTGGTCCTACGAGGAAGCACATTGGCGACAGTGGAAATAAATGACTCCCATTCAACAGGAATACATCTCCGGCAGGCTCAGGATGAACATCCATCTGTCTTGTATGACTGGGGTTTGAGAGGACAGAAGAGAAACAAGCAAACACAGATGGATGGGTCCAGGTGATGTTTCTATGAGAAGAAAAACACATTTTAATGGGAGCAATATGTGTTTATACATGTTTTATAGACAAACATGGAGAGAACAAGAGAATAAAGACATCAGCAAAGTGAAGAAATGTGGTCCTCCAGCAGTTTAAGCCTTTAGGGTTAGCCCAACCCAAGCAAACCCTGAAAAGGAAAATTTTAAGCCTGATTTGACAGGATGTCAATCTCAAAGACGGAAACAGAAAGTTGATTCCACAACAGAATATGCTGATGACTGAAAGCTCTGCCTTTAGAAACTCCAGGACAAACAAGTAAACCTGCAGCCTGAGAGCAAAGTGTTCTGTTGGGAAAATATTGAACAACAAGTTCCATAATTGCTTTTGATACAGTTGATCACATAGAGAGACAGAGGCTTGAATATGGTA
The DNA here is from genome assembly GCA_031762315.1 of Hypsolebias antenori. Lineage (NCBI taxonomy): Eukaryota > Metazoa > Chordata > Actinopteri > Cyprinodontiformes > Rivulidae > Hypsolebias > Hypsolebias antenori. The sequence goes on along the minus strand of JARVGS010000472.1, from coordinate 21,620,180 downwards.
TTGAGATTACAGGAACAGCTCTAAAATGGCTTAAATCATATTTATCGGATTGATACCAATTTGTAAATGTAAATAATGAATTTTTTTTAACACCAAAGTTAGTCATGGAGTTCCGCAGAGGTCAGTGCTTGGACCAATACTCTTCACTTTATATATGCTTCTGTTAGGTAAAGTTATTAAACAGCATGGTATAAATTTTCATTGTTATGCTGATGATACACAGTTATATTTGTCCATGAAACCCAATGAATCCAATCAGCTACATAGATTACAAGCATGTCTTAAAGACATAAAAACCTGGATGACCCTACATTTTCTGCTTTTAAACTCAGACAAGACTGAGCTTTTGGATTTTGGACCTGAGTGGCTTGGAATACATTTTTCAGTCATTCACCTTCTCTGGATGGCATTAATCTGGCCTCCAGCTCTAATGTTAAAAATCTTGGTGTTATTTTTTGATTAGGACATGTCTTTTACCCCGCACATTAAAAATGTTACTACTGCCTTCTGCGTAATATCACTAAAATTAGAAACATATTATCTAAAAATGATGCAGCAAAACTGGTTCATGCATTTGCCTTGTCTAGACTGAACTAGTATCATAATGGTTTATTATCTGGGTGTCCAAAAAAATCTTTAAAAAGTCTTCAGTTGATCCAAAATACTGCTGCCAGAGTCTTAACTGGAGTTGGTAGGTGAGATCATATCTCTCCAGTTTTAGCTTCTCTCCACTGGCTCCCTTTCAAATCCAGAATAGAATTCAAAATCCTACTTCTAACCTTCAAAGCTCTCAACAACCTAGCTCCATCTTATATTACAGATCTTATTGTTCCA
>JARVGS010000472.1:21600715-21617829 GCA_031762315.1 Hypsolebias antenori | reverse complement strand
AAGTGTCTTGCCCAGGGACACAACGAGGTATGCAGTGACCGGGGATCGAACCCGGGACCTTCCAGTCCTGAGCCGGCCGCCCTGCCTCTACACCATCTCGGCCCTTTCCTTTTCTCCTTCCTGTCCTCTCAAACCCAAAATGTTGAAGCAGATGACCGCTTGTCCTGAGGCTGGTTCTGCTGGAGGTTTCTTCCTCATGAGGGAGTTTTTCTTTTCCACTGTCGCCTCTGTGCTTGCTTAGAATGTGGTGACTGTGATGATGTGAAAACAGAAACCGATCTGTTGGCTCTTTAGATAAATAACTTTATTAACTGACTTTAAATGTATGGAGTGTTTCTATTCGGTGCCCTGAGAAAAATCCTGTTGTGAATTGGTGCTGTATAAATACACTGAATTGGGTTGAATTGAATAATAAAAGATGGAGCTTTGTCGTTGAGGGAGAACAGAGAGAAACAGTAGTTGCTTGTTATTCATTTTGATATTTCTTGTATACATAGGACGCCCTTGTAAAAGAGATTAATAATCGTAATGGATTTATTTCCTTGTGAAATAAAGGTTTAAATAAAATAATAATAATTTTATAAACTACGATGGAACAAACTGTCACTTTGTTTTGGACAACATTCATTGTGAATTCTCAACAGATATGGCAGGGCATTCAACAGATGACAAATTGGCTCACACTACAACTCAAGTGTCTCATTGGTAGAGGAGCTAAACTGCCTGTTTTGAGGCATCGTCACCAACCCCAGTCAAACCTGTCACCCTCACTCCAGTGGCTGTTCAAGAGCAGGACATGAGGTGAATCTCAGGAAAGCTACTGGTCCAGAAAGAGTTCCTGGGAAAGTATTAAAGGCCTGTGCAAAGCCACCCTGTTCAGCTTCTCCCTGCTGCAGATCAACATGCCGTCATGTTTGAAAACCACCTGGTCCTCAGAAAACCACATGCTCTCGGTCTCGGTTGCACTTGAGACAACAAATAAAGCTTATTTCATTCATTCATTAAAACAGTGCTCAGTTTCACTGTATATGACAATAAACTGAACTCCACACTCTCCAATTTTGAACTGATAATTGATGAGTAAAATTGGTAACGCTTCATAATAAGGTACACAAAATTTTATTAACTACTTGGGAACGCCTTAGGAACAAATCAGGAGCTAATGGGTAGTTAAGCAGTACTTACTGGGGAACACAGCCAAGCCTTATTAAGGACTACTGGTTAGTTACCTTGTAAATGAAGATGAACTAATCAAGAACTAGTTACCATGGATACCAAAGAGGACAATCAGGAGCCAGTACTTACTGGGGAACACACAGCCAAGCCTTATAAGGGACTACTGGTTTGTTACCAGAAACACAGGAGAAATTCTCCATGTGTGTTCTGAATAAACGCTGCACCAGTGAGGTCACAGCTCGTAATTGTCCAAAACCTGTTTCCTAGCGAATACTGGTTTTATTGGATTCTTATCACTGATTAGCAATTTAATAATCTTGTGTCATCTTAACTATGTCTGATGCTTGCTGAGTACCAAATCATTGCCCGCTATTATTTTGTTCACTGATGTATATCGTCATACCAAGAGGAATAGTCACAATGCCTGACCATTGTTAGCTCCTGATACGTTCCTCTTTCTTTGGTAATTAGTTCTTCATTATTTCCTTTTGATTTACAAGGTAACTAACCAGTAGTCCCCTAATAAGGCCCAACAAGTACTGGTTAACTACCCATTAGCTCCTGACCTGTTCCTGAGGCGTTCCCTATTAGTCCATCAAATTTTGTGTATGTTTGTAAAATGTTACTGTAAAACTCTCCAGATGTGCAGTGAAGCATCTTTACTGAGCGTGTGTTAAATTTAAACTGGTTAATTGCTGTTGCAGTCTCTCTTATAACCACAAGATGGCAGAAAAGCGTCAGATGCCAAACCATACAGAAATACTGTGTAGGAAATTATGATTTTTTTTAGCTCGACTGGAAACTTTTTTGCATTTTTCACACCAAATCAACCTATTTTTGTTCCACAGTGAGTAAAGGCATCACAACAACCTTTAAGCATTTTGTAGCGTAGATCTTACATATTAATGTTACACAATGAAAATCTGCAGTAAAATAAATCATACAACGGCATGAATGCATTTAAAAATCCAACAAGCGACATTTCAGCAGTCAGATGTGCTGATGAGGATGATGACATTTGAACTGGATCCAGTTGATCTGCTGCTGTCACAGGTGGCTGGCCCTGTTTTACAACACTCCCCTGGCCTCCACCCAACACCAACCGTGGCGTGAGTGAGGAACTTAAGAAACGCCTCACTTTACCAGTTCATCCAACACGCCGTCAGTCTCCACATGGCACTCTTTAAAGATGGCAGCGCAGAGGACGCGCAGGAGTGCCCGGTGTGCTACGAGAGCCTCTCAGGCAGTGAACGGACTCTGAGCTGCGGACACGTGTTCTGCCACGACTGCCTCGTGAAAACGCTGGTGAGCATCACCAGTGATGGGAACATCAGGGACACCATCGCTTGCCCCATCTGCCGACACCTGACGTTCATCAGGAGACAAAAGGAGGCGCTGGTGTCCATCGCAGCCCCAAAGGGTCCGGATGCAGGACAGACCCTGGAGGTGCCGTCCCCTCCGGGACGCGCGCAGCTCCAGAGCGCACGGCGCGCCTCCGACAGCTTGTTCTCCGGAGTGAACTGGATAGTCCACTGCTGCAGGTGTGGGCTTCAGAGGATCCGTGCCGGGAGGTTAATCAGCCGCAGACGGAACAGCGCGTGCCAGATCTTCATCATTAGCGCGCAGGGGCGACCAATGGCGGAGGAGGACGCGCTGGACGTGGTGATGGTTCCTGCTCGGCCTCAGCGCAGGAGAAGGCGCAGGATCTGCACCACAGCGCGATGCTTGATCCTGTTGCTCTTTGCGTTCACCGTGCTCGCGCTGGTGGCTGCAACTTTACCCTGGATTTTATTGGCATGATCCATTTGGAAGGACCAAAGTGCCAAATGCGCAACTAACTTTTAAAGAAATATATGTTTCCACGCAGTCTCATCTCTATCATGCAATGTTTATGAGTTTGACTGATCCAGCTTTGGCACTTGATCTAAAACTGTATTTTAAAGTTAAAAAAAAAAAAAAAAAGTCAGCTATTTATCTGAGGGAATTTTGTTTAAATTTTCTTAGCAATTTAGGTCAATTTTACGTATGCTTAAGTTATTGTTGTGCTGTATAACTTGTTTCCAAGCAGCAACACAACTTCCAAGTTTCAGATTAGGTCAACCAAATAATGTTGCATTTGTTCTGGAAAATAAATATGGCGTGAAATGAGTCTAATTGCAACAAAGCTTGTTAATAAAGCAGAAGATGTTGGCAAAAGACCACCTAAATGATAATTAAGGAAAACATGTTAAATGAAAATGAGACTACCGGCTGTGTTAAACCACTACACATCTCATTGGGATGACTGTTGTATTTAAAAAACTGTGAAGAGAGAGTCTTTGAACTAAATCCGTAAGAAATAATTGATGCTTCCATGGGCGTCTGAAGAAGATGAGCTATCCGATTGCTGTAAGGAGAGACACTTGTGATTAGATTACCACTGAGAGCCACAGAAGCATACAGTATCTGAAGATGTGTCTTAACTTTTGCATTCAAATGTAGCACCAAAAGGGATTTGGAGGAGGTTTTTTTTGTGTGAAGAGTTTTGCACCAGGACTAACAGTTGTGCAGTTGATAATCCTAACAGATTTCACACCTGTTCTTTTTCAGTATCACCTCTATCCTCTCATGGACACTCCTTGTGCCTTGTGGTAATTTCTTCAGTCATCCCGCTGGGCCAGTCCTGCAGGTTACACACCTGTAAAGGCTTCTTTTTTATTGAACAATACCTGTTTTTTTAATGTGTCAGGAAGGTGACGGCTGGTTTCATTTGATAAATTTAACTTGTTGGACTTTATCAGCTTGCGGAGCTGATGAATAATTTGTTTTACACGTAGAATCCAACACCTCGTTTCCAGAGAGTAAAGGCTCGAGACGTCAAAACAAGAGCTGAGGGTGGAAAAAAATGCTCAGTGAACGAGACGATCCAGTTTCCAAATGGAAACAAGACCAGCAAGTACAAGAACGCGATCTAAAAATACATTTAAAATGTTGATTTTTGTCCATTTTGTCTGAAAGAACAAAATGGTCTGCAGACCGTGACCTCTGACCTCTTCATAACCACACTGGTTTTCTTTAAAGTTACTGATGTTTTCACACATTCACTGCCCTGGACTCTGGTCAGTCTCAGTTTGATGTTTACACATTTCATTTAAGCTACTGATAAAGAAAAACACACATCACAACTTTAAGTTTGTATTGGGCGGCACGGTCGCTCAGTTGAGCTGTTGCCTCGTAGTAAGAATGTCGCCGGATCGAATCCTGTCCAAGGACCTTTCTGGGTGTTTGCACGTTCTCTATGTGCATGGGTGGCAGACTAAAAAATGCATGTTAGGCTGACTGGTAACTCTGAATTGCCCAGTTGTCTCATTTGTCTCTGTGTGTCCCTGTGATGGATGGTACGTGTCCAGGGTGTCCCCCGCCTCTTGCACAGTAACAGCCCCAATGACCCCCCGTGACCCAAAAATGAAGAAGTGATAAAAGATGGATGCATGTTTGTTTGTTGCATTTTATTAAGACATGTTTAGATAATGCTCAATATTGTTTGCAGTTATTATGAAATCATGTGAAATTTATGTTTTGACATGTTTCCTCTGCTTTGTTTTCAGAAAAAAATAATGAGACAACACAATTCTTTGTTATTCCTGTTTTTTTTTTATTTATTTATTTTTTTTATAATTGTTCATGATTCGATTTTTACAGATCGCTTTTGTGATAAAACTTCAAAGACAAATTCGGTCTCCTCATTTAGGTGCATACTCATTAACAGATTTTACTTCAGTGACTGACCTCTGATTATTAAAAGGTTAAATACATTAATTAAGCTGTTTTGCAATCTGGCCTATAGTGCCTGGTTTAACAAGTGCAAAAGAAGTGTAGTGGAGTGAGGAGCAAGTGTCACCCCTCCTCAGTCACTCTTTTATTTACCACACACAAAAGTCCCGAAACTCAAGAAAAAAGTTTGGCAGTTGCATAAAACATTAATAAAAACAGATTGCAATGATGGACAAATGTTACAAGCCCATATTTTATTGTCAGTCAAACATAGCAAATGTTAGAAGTATAAAATAAACCAATAAATTAAAGTACATAAAAAAATTAAAATGTAATGTGAAATTTGATGGCAGTAACACATCTCAAAAAAGTTTGGACAATGGCAACAAAAGGGTGTAAAAGTAAGAGAGGCAAATGAAAAAAACAGCTGGAGAGAATTAAAAAAATTGTATATTTTTAAATTCGATTTTTTTAACTTTTGTCCTTTGATGCCCACTTTCCTAACTTTTTAAGCACTTGTAGCACAATATGCTGTCATAATCATGTCTAAAAAACTGCACAGAAAATAAGTGAAAAGGCAACCAGTGTCAAGGGGAATGTGTATTTATTGCACTAATCATGCTCCACAACTACTACATTTGCTTCTGTGCTGCGATTGTGAATATTAAAATGTTCCATGTAATCAGTCTTGGTGTGACCGGTCAGTAAAGGATAGCAAGAGATAGTTTTTATTATCCTCAAACTGACTGATATGACATTGATATGATGCAGTGACGTGTCAGAGAGTCCTTGAGTCTCCGTCTTCACAATCAACTCCCTGGCATTTCTCTGCGTGCACAGCTGATAACAGCAGAGCGAGGAGGGTGGTTGAAGGCTGGTGCAGAACTGATTTTTTTCTGTTCAGGAAGTCAGAACGAGTCAGAGCCTAAGTAAATAGTAAATGGAGTGTACTTATATAGCACCTTTATATATACTCATAGTGTTTTACACTACAATCTGTGTCCTCATTTACCTCCACACACATTCATACAACACTTTTCTAGATCTCTACAAAGCTTTTCTGGACCTGTAGACACTACTCAGTGCTCTATCACATTCATACATTGATGAGACACACATCGGAGGCAATGAGGAACTCATTGTCTTGCCTACAGACACTTCAAAATGTGACTGCTGGTGGAATCGAACCCTCAACTCTCCCATTCTAACCACTCAGCCACAGCTTCCCAAATGCATGTGAACTTGTAAATGCATTGATCTTCTGTGATTGCTGGCTGTTCTCCAGCACTTAAATACATTTGATGAAACTTACACCTGGTTGTTTGGGAATCCCTTTTTTCCACGACAACATAGCCGCCAAAAATCTGGAGACTACTGAGTACCACAGCAAACACGCTTAAAATGAGTGAAAAATAGGGATGGCGCAACTCTTCTGCACATTATTGTTCATAAGTGGGATTAAAATGTAGCATCTGTCCGTTTAACAGCTTGATTTGATGAGAAAAGGCAAAGCAATAAAGACACAATAAGCAAGCAAAGTTCTTAAAAATGTAGAGTTTAATATATATTTATATTTATTTCTGACATTCTGATAAGGATTGCAGGTAGGCTTCACAGTACACACTGTGTTGAACTTCTTTTGCCAAGCAGAGGACGGAGGGGTGGACATGGTGGGCTCAACAAGCAGCAGATTTTTGTTTTACACATTAGCTGTGAAAAGCAGAAGGAGGCTGTACATCCACAGGCAACCTCCACTCCTCCTCTGTATTGCTCAAAATCCCACATTTATCGTGACCCACTTTTTCTGAACCCTTCCACGCATGTCTTTATTAACTCCGCTTACAATCCCTAAAAATATGGTGAAAACATGGATTATTAAAATACCCACCTAAGTGCATGCATGACACTTTTTTTCAGCTAGTTTCTCATTTAAGCCCTGGACACAAAATGTAAACAAACTGGGCTTAAATTTAGACCAACACACGCAGTTAAGGTGAGCTCAGAATTATAGGCCTATAAAAAGCTTGATAAAATCCGGTGCAAAAATGAATGTGTCTTAAAACCCCATAAGTTCTGTTATAGCTAAAATTAGATACATGACATAAATTATAGCTCACATTTTTAGGGAAAGGAACTGATGATTTTTTTGTTTTGTTTTCTTTTAGTAGCACACCTAAAATGAATATGAACGCATGCTTCTACGCTGCTGCAAATTCCAGTTACAATGCGTACAAGCATTCGAGTGATACTGCCATATAGGCTGAAAACTCATTCAAATACTAACTCCCATTTGTCCTGCTTGTTATTACAGAGTGCCGTAACCTGCCATCAAAAATCTGTCAGTCACATTCAGAGACAACCTTGTACAAATGTATTGATGCTGCATACAAACTAAAACCTCCAGCACATGTTATTTATGACTATAGCTCCATAACAACCAGAGTGAGGGCACTTGCATGTGTAGTTATATAATTACCACAACTATCGATACATCACCAAAATCTCCATGAAGATTCACACCCACTGAGGCATACCAAAAAGATTAGTCTATAATTCTTTTTGATTCACACAAAAAAGCAAACCTTCAAAAAAAATGTTTTGCAGTGAAATCAATGGCTTTTCTTCTGTAGTTTGGAAAATGCAAGTGAGACCATGTCATTTTGACTCAGTTGGATCGGAAAACACTGTAATTGCACTTTAATTGATAACTTTTCCGTTTTAAGATGCTGTGCAAGAAAAGGTGGAACTGCAGTGAGCGTCATCAGGTGAATCTGAAGAATGTAAGTGTCAGAGAGCAAAGACAACTCATCTTCATATTAAGAAGTTTGATTTAAAAAACAACAACTTTCCAACGAAATTAACAAGCTCAGTTCAACGGGGCAGACTACTTAGATTATCACCCGCCGCCAAAGATATACAAATGTTTGTGTTTTCACTTGTTTGTACCATTAGTTAAACATCATTACTGTAATCACCAAATGGATATTAATGACGTCTTCAGAATTAATCACTCGGTTGAAATCTATAACATTAACTTTTGGAGTACATCTAATACAAGATGGCCACCAGAGCTTACAGACTGTAGAAAACACAAAAAGCGCTATAACTCAGCCAATATTACAGATATAGAGCTAAACTTTAGCATCATTGTAGCTGAGCATTGACCTCAACACATACTTTGAGCTCAACACATTGTGCAATATATTTTCTTAAAACATTTTCATTAACCATTGAAGTCAACCCTGTTTGTCTGTTAACAAAATATCTGGCGCACCACAAGGCGAATATGAAAGAAACTCTCGTAAAGTAATTATCCGCTGTACAGTTACAATTAATTAACTTTTGGAGTCAATTCAGTTGAAGATGGCCACCACAGCAAAGCAATCTAAGCAAACACTAACCTGACCGTAGCTCAGTCAGTTGCACAAAAATTGAGCTAAAGTTTGGTGTAGTAGCTGGGGGTTGCTCACAATATCTAATCCAAACGTTGACAAATCATGCAAGCTCTTGTGAGATATTGCAATATTGCAAGATACTGCACATAATTTTTCTTTCCAAGTTTCACCAAAATAACTTTATTTTTCTGATCTTACTCTAAAACTCAGACATTTAAGGCGGCGGGCGATGTGCATTTCTTCAAGAAACACTGGGCTTTTAGTTTAAAAGGGATCATTTGATTAACTTTTTATTTAAAAAGGGTAATTTGTCATTATTGTGCGAGTCTAATGAGTTATAACTGGACTAGAATCAAATCGTAAGAAGCAGAATTTTTTTAAAAAATTGAAGAACTTCGGCTGATTTGTAGCAGAAACAATGTTCTGCTTGTCTGCTGCAGCACCATATAGTTTCCTGGCGTTCATGTGAAATATAATAAACCTCCAGCACACCTGTTTATTGTGTGCAGAGACAAAAATAACATCAATTTTTTTTTTAAAATCCATACATTTTCTACACAATAAATATCACAGATATTATCATCATTATATACTCAAGATACACATTTTACATATACTTTTCCTCTCGCTTTTTATACACATCAGTTTATGTACAGTCATATTTACACACGGGGTCAAAGGTCATTAAACCTGAAGCACTTGAAACAAAGTTAAGATAAATCACATGAACATAAAGGCAGTGTTGTTGTCCGTTCGTTATCGTCGAGCTGCTAAAAGCCGAGCACGCGTGGGGTCTAAAGAAGAACACTGACACTCACACACAGTAAAGCACTGCCACTCTGAGGCCCTCCATCTGAAGCAGGCCAATCATATACAGTACGCTTCTCATGCAGCAAAATCATGGGTCTTTCCTCCAGTTAACAGTTACAAAAGCTAGAATTACAATAACATTCTTCTCATTATGTGCTGGTACAGTATAAAGTGAGTCAAAGTGAGTTTATCTACAAGGGTACACGTCTGGCAAACAGTTGGTGATTAAAAAAAGAGACATGGGGTGAGGCTATACAAATCAAACTGAATTAAATGTTTCATTCTGCATGCAGAGCCTGATTTTAAAGGGCCTGGCATGAATCTTTTCCCAAAGTGTGCAAAGTTGAATACCCTGTGAGCAATCAAAGCCGACTGTATGCTCTCTGTCTCTGTTTCAACCTGAGGATGAGCTTCCCTAAGCAAAACGTGCACGGCGTGTGAATATCATATTGCAATTGTACTGCAGGAAAGGAAAAAAAAAACACACACAAATTTAAGTCATTGTATTAAAAAGCAAAATAAAGTGACAATGCAAAGTGAAAAAAAGCAAGAATAAATCAGTGGGGGAAAAATATTTTCATGTAATACTTATTTTTCCAGTCTTTCCTCTTAAAGGCAACAGTTCGTCCACTATGGCATTTTGGTGGTTTTTAAATTTTTTTTTTTTAGATTTTTTTTTTTTTTATAGTCACATTAATGTAATAGTGAGCAGCTGTGAAAGACGAGTTTCTCTGCAGCTTGTAGCAGACGTGTGAGAGTTTGTGTCCCGGTTTCTGGTGGGCATCGGTGAAGCCAGTTTTTGTTTCCACCAGGCCTCGATGGCAACAGTTAAGAGCATCTATAGCCAAAGGGTTGCTGCTGGTACATGATGCCTCGAGGTCATAGGTCATAGAATGGTGCTCTGGGGCTCCTCCTCAGATACAGAGTCCCCATCTGGAGAATCTGCCACTGCCATGGATCTCCTGCAGGGGGCGCTGCTGAACTCATCGATGAGGCTGTCCAGATTGACATTGATGGAGGGGATTTCATAACTGAAGATATCTAATGGTGCGCATGACGGGAAAGGGGAGAACGGTGAGCAGAACAGCAGAAAAGTATCAATGAGTGACAGGAAGAGGAAAAGGGGGGCATATGATGGTGATGATGAGGTGCGAAAACGAAAGAGAGCAGAAATAGTGTTAGTTGGTTTTAGCTTGACTTGCGATGAGTGGCATGTACACCTGATTAAAGTAGATTACATGTGCTTCACATTCTACACAGGGACGTTCTCAGTTTGATATGAGCCACATATTAGTGTCTTTTAGCAGCACAGCAACACATTGTCAGATAAAAAACAAAAATAGGTCAAACGACTGCACAATGACACATTGCACGGCTACAACAATGGCCAGATAAACCAACACAGACACAACAAGATGTGTGTGCGGGACTCTGTGGAGAAAAATGGCACCAAAACACGGAGTGGCTTAAAGTAACAATGGAAATCTCATGAGGACTGCTCATACGCTACATATCTGCAGAATCGTTAGCGTTGCACCGTTTACTGGAAACCACAGGTCCAAACAGACTGATGACTTACTCCTGTGTAGGAATGAGATGGAGAGTGGAAGAAGAGGAAGCAGGGGTTACAAAAAAAGCGAAAGGAAACGTTACCTGTGGACCCCTGAGGGTCCTGGGGCATTAAGAGGGGGAGGTGTCTGCCAGCATGAGGCCAGGTACAGGGAATAAACTGAACGAGGAGGGCAGTTTAAGATGAGCTTTTGTAAGCAATGGTTACTGCAGTGTGGTGCACTCTGGGAAATCCATAAGCCACGCCTTATAGGTTGAATACACATTGCAACTAAATATTCATTTCAAGCATAAAAACATATTCTAATTGAGTGCTACAGGTGGGTGTCTTTAACGCTGGCTGCAGGAGACCCCAGAGGCATCCACAGTACGAGGCCAGGCAGTGAAGATGGAGTGCATGGGGCGGGGGGCGGTCTGGCTTACCCTAAAAGTCCCCCTCACACTTAGCCCACACTGAATCCCTGGCCTCACACAGCTGCAAAGTACACAACAGTAGCAGGGGAGGATAAGAGAATGATAAATATAACAAAGTAAAAGAATGACTGGAATATATATAGGTATATATATATTAACAGAACACCTCATCATCACAACATCATACTGTAGATATATTGTGGGAGGGGGGGTGTTTCTGGTTATGTTTCCACACCTGCTCACAGTAAGCCTCTGACCTACCTCTGCCACATGGTGGGGTCTGGGTAACACAGATAAACAGAGAGCACATGATGAATCTAATGGCGACTTCCATTCAAGCAGAACGAGCTATGCTTGTCTGATGTTTCCACACGTTACCCAGAAACATCATCACAGAACAGAAGCGATGAAAACGTCTGCTCACTACACAGAAATGCTCCAATTTACTTTTTGCATTTGTTTCTAAAAGGCAGCATTTGGTTCTTTGGGTTCAGTTAAGGGGAACAGGTGTCCTCTACGTCTACGGGCCTACAGGGTCCTACACTCGTCCACCATCTCCGTTGGACAGAGCCACAGCGAGTCTGAGTGGGGGTCGCTGCAGCCCCACCTGAGGTGGTGGTGGTGGGGGTGATGTTGCCATGGGCTGGTGTTTACCTGTAGACATGCTCTCTCCAGGAGATAGCCCATCCAGGAGGCCCTGCTCCAGAGGCTGGGGGACCGGGGGACCGGCCAGGCCAGAGAACCCCAAGGGCACTGTGGGTGGCTGAGGAGGGGGCAGGCTCGGTCTCTGCCTGGGCTTGGGAGCAGGCCGTGACTTGGTCAGTGTTCCTGTCAGGGAGGGTGGGGATGATAGGGAGTGGGGGGCACCGAGCGGAGTTTGCCCAGGGGACGACGGTGGCACTTGCCCTGGAGGACAGGTCAGTCCATATGGGGATGGGGTGCTGGGAGGGGTTGGGGAAAGACTGACTGGTGAGGGCTGACCAGTCGACTGGTCAGATATCACTCCTGACTGGCCGTAAGGGACTTTTGGGGGGACGGGGGCCAACTTCTTGGAACCTACACACACACAGTTACAATTATATTAATGTCCACTTTGAAAAAAAAGTCAAATCATTTAATTCAAATTAATAAACGAAGATAAAAGTGCTGACCTTTGCGAAGAGCATGTGGGCTCTGCTCTGCTGAGTGCGGGGACTGGCTGCTGCTCTGAGGGCTGCTGCTGGGGGGCACTGTTGGACTTGCCACCTGGATGGCTTTGTGTCCAGTTACAGGGGAAAGCTCCTTACTCTTCAGTGAGCTGAAAAACAGCAGACATGATCATATGGACCAAATAAAAACTGAAAATTACTGAACACTGAAGCCTTGGACTGTCTGTGTACAACACACACCTTACGTTAACTCCGTACTACAACACTCACCATCATCATCATCACCACTGCTAATGACTCACACTGTTATAATCACACTTTTACCTACATTAAAACATTTTCTGAAGTCAAGAACACAATTAAAAGCAACAGAACATCAGGTTTGTCATGGTAAAATGGATTGAAATACAAATTTAAAGATGTTTATGCATTCATATGATCAGCCACAACTACTTTGTACATTTTTTTCCTCTATCAACACTTAAAACTTAATTTTATTAATTATAGGAAATTCTGTTTGAATTAGATAAATAAGGAGCAGATTTAATAAGATATTTTCTTCATCTGCTACCTTTCATTTTATATTTTATATACTGTATATGTATTTTTTTTCTTTTCCAATTACATACATGTAATTGCTGTATTTAATTATTGTATAGAAATTGTATAAAATGAATGAATAAAAAAAAAACAAAAAAAAAAAACATTCCCAGCACATTGAGAACTCAACTAATGTAACTGTCCCGTCTAATTTCAGATGAAATTCAGGTTTACTTTTCGTCAAAAAAATTGCACACCTCTAGAAACCACATTTTATCAGAAAAACATAAAAAACACACGAACAGAAAACAAAAACATACATGTTATCAGAAACATTATCTATAAACACTGATTTCATTCCTTGTTGACATCTTAATGTAACAAAATAGAAGCCTCTTAATAAGGTTGTGTATTACTTTTTAAACTCCCTTAGTGCTTTGAGATATGAACCAAACCTGCTATAAAAACAAAATATCACTAAAACTGATGAAGCAGTTATTATGGAATGATGAGGCATCAATGTGTTAAATTTAATGGTACTTCTTCTAGTTATATGTTAATAATGGTGCACCACAAGGTTCTGTCTTAGGCCCCACCCTCTTCACACTCCACATAGGTAATGTAGGTCAGATAATCCCTGATGCGTTACATTTTTATGCTGATGACACAGTTGTTTACTGTTGAACTACAACAGTTGCTAAGGTTTTCCAGCTTTTGCAATCTGCTTTTGACATCATCCATTCAGATTGTTCCACCTCAAACTTGTACTAAATGCAGACAAAACCAAAGGGATGCTGTTTTCAAACAGGAAGTCAATCCCAGTCCTTCCCTTGATTATAGCTTTGAATGGTGTACCTACTGAGTTTGTTGAGTCCTGCAAATATTTTGGTATTTTGGTCGATTGGCATCTCACTTTTAAGCCTCATGTCAAATACTTGGTAAAGAAATTGGAAGTTAAACTGGGTCTCTTTTTCAGAAATACATCCTGTCTAACTCTGGATGATAGCTATAACCTTCATTAGTTATGCTTCAAACTGACAGTGTATCCCACAAACTGAAGCCTAAAGTGTTGCCAGTTGAGATTCAAAATGTTTATAGCAATGGTTTCTTCTGTTCTTAGGAACTGTAACTACTTTATCTGTGCTGCTGATTTCTTACCCATAAGCTGCTGTATTCATACCCATTTGTTCACAACAGACTCATGTTCAGGTTGCTGTTTAATACACCTTATTACATTATATTGTAATTGTATAGCGTATATCTTAGATCCTTATACTGTTTTGAAAAGTTTATATTATTGCCATTTTTGTGTGTAACTGGGACCTTGAGTACACAATTTCATTCCACCTCATGTACCACATTTTGTGAATGACAATAAAGAAAATTGAACTTCAAACCTAACGCCAACATTTTAGGAATCAGAAAAGTGCCAAAGTGACTCAAACTTCGCTTTTTAGCTGGACTATCCGGGCACTGTTTTCTGGTCATACTTGCAACCAGAGCCATATTGTGACACAAATCTTAAAAAAAAAAAAAAAAAAAAAAACAGTAAATTATTATGAAATAAAACATTTGTTTGTCAACTGTAACATAAAAAAATAAATAAAACTTTGGATTAAAAACAAATCACATTTGATATTTCAAAGCCATCAGATGCATTTCCTGTGTTTATTCTCCTTCACACAACATCAGTCTGAGTAAGCTGTGTGTATTTTTGGTTTCTATGGTAACAAGCATCACTGTTGTCCCCAGACAACCTGAATGTTAGAGAACCTTAGGTTTGGCACTGCAATAAGGAAAAAAGAAGCAAAAAAGCAGATTTGAGCCAGAGGAGAAATGCAGCTGCCACTCAGTGATGCATCCATAGTGGCCGTAGGTGTGTTGTATTTACCTAGTCAGCCTGGGGGGTCCTCGCTCTCGAGCACATGGACAGGCAGCCCACGGTGGGGGCGGGGGCACAGACGAGGGAAGGCTAGGAGGATTGCCAAGGGCCTGGTCATGGCGGGTCAGTATCAAAGGGGTTTTAACATAAAGTGGAGAAGCATTCGTGTCAGGCGGGGGGGCGTGCGACATGTCACCTGGCGGGCTGTGCTTGGGGAAGTGAAGACAGCTAGGTTTGGGGTTTGAATTGATGTCAAGTGATGAAGAGGAGGAGGAGGAAGAGGAGGAAGGAGGTGGGGCAGGGGGCGTAAAGCCAGACCAGCGCAATGGGGGAGGGGGTGAGGCCGGGGGCTGGGACTCGGGACCCGGTGCCACGGGGCGAGTGCAGGGCGGGGGTTTGGGGTAGAAGTGGTGTGGGGTAGCGTGGCACGAGGAGCTGGGGTAAGGGGGGGGAGGCCGGTCCTCCCCTGGGGGCGGGTGGGCATGAGAGGTGTCCGGCCGATTGAGCTGCACGTTGTCTGAGCTGCAGACATTAAGAAAACAGACAGCACAAATAAAACAGCTCGAGTGGCTGAAACGCACAACAGCCATTTAAAATATGCGTGTTCTGATGGTTTGGGTGTTAGTGGGTTGTTAGTTGGTCTGTGGGCCAAAAAACAGGCAACAAAAAAAGCATTTTAGGGAAAACTGGTGAGCACTATACTTAGCACACAGTCAGCTTAGAGCAAATACAAAGACAAGCACAAAATAAGCAAAACGAAATAGCGCCCTGTTGCCACAGGAAAAGAATAAAGGGTAAAACCTCTGTGATCACCTTGTGTCTGCACACTGCATGGAGCTCTGAGGATCTTTCTCTTTTGCCAAAGTCTTGATATGGAGCTTACAGGGCTATCAAACTGAGCTATCTCCTCACCACTGTATATAAAACCCTGATCGCATACGATTTTGTTTGCAGCCCAGGTCCTGCAGTCAGCCCAGGGCAGTGTGAAACAGACACAAAACCCTTTCATCAGCTGAAAGAGCCACAGGAAATGAGGGGAAAGCCAGCCAAGTCAGAAGGCAGATTAATTCTTGTCTGCCACTCAGGCAGAACCACTAACCATGAGGTGATTCTTCATGTGTGTCAATATGAAAGTGGAAACCGACTATGCTGAAATCAATCTGAGTGTCAAAAAGAAAGATCGAAGCTGAGAAAGCCAAGCGGACAGTGACATATTGGATATATCAGCATGCTTGCGAAGATGTACAGATTAAAGCATAAAATGGCATATTATTAATAAACATCACTTCAATATAGGATTGAGACAAAAAAAATCTAGTTAGAAAACAAAATGTCAACTACAAAGCAGTAAAAAACAATTAATAAAAGCAGAATGCTCAAAAAGTGCAGAATGTGAAATCAGAACAATGGATTGGAGCAACTCCACTTTGCTTTCTTCTGCTTCAAATGGTCCTTCTGGGTGAAGAAGTGGTGATCACTGGAAAAAAACTGATGAGCCAGGTCTAAAAGATTCAGTGTTGCTTATATACAGAAAATATATGTTTTCAAATGGTTTGCAGATGTATTTGCTTTTCTAAAATAAAGACAATAAAAGCGTAGCACAGTGACAACTTATATGGGCAACAGTGGGAGACGTTTCGAGTTGTTTTCATTAAGTACACAAGTGTCTGCTTGATGGAGCAGGAGGAGCAGCTGCACCTCCATTTTCTAAAGTGGGGGGTGTAACCAACTAAGCATGCATCATTGATAAGACCACTTCTTACTCCTCATGTAGAAACAATAACATCCTTGTTTTTGTTCCCCAATATTATTATGTAAGCAGATGACCAATATTATGTATATATTTGATCATCACCTGATCAAAAGTAAATCAATTATGCTGAAGTCATAAACTTCTGTTAGAGATTTTTCTTTCTTCCCAGTGAGAGTTGGACTCCACCAAGGTTGCCCTTTGTCACCGATTCTGTTCATAACTTTTGTGGACAGAATTTCTAGACACAGCCAAGGTGTTGAGGGGTGTCAGGGTTTCAGGCAGGTCAAGGCAGGACAGAACCCAGTTTTGCAGGCAACAGTCTAGACTCAGAACTTACCAAATAAATACTCTTTAATAATAATATTAATAATACATCAAAAAGGGCTGATAGGGCAGCAAACTCACAAAACCAGGGAATAGGAAACAGGACAGACTGGCAGGATCAGACAGGACAGGATATACCCAACGACGACACGACAAAGGACAAGACTCTCAGACAGACTATATATACACACACAGACAAGACAGGACGCGATTACAAACACCTGGGAACACAAGGAGGGGAATAATCCAAATACAGGTAGTCCTCAACTTACGAACAGGTTCCGTACCTACAAACCGTTCTTAACTCGATTTTGATGTAAGTCGAAACTCATTATACTGCGCCGCAAACC
>JARVGS010000472.1:21572043-21587780 GCA_031762315.1 Hypsolebias antenori | reverse complement strand
TCGTTTGTCTCTATGTGTCCCTGTGATGGACTGGAGACCTGTCCAGGGTGTCCCCCGCCTCTCACACAGTGACTGCTGGACATGAGCACCAGTGACCCACAAAGGAAGAAACGGTTAAAGATGATGGATGGATGGAAAATGTTCACCGAACCAAGTGTCCAGTTCACCACCTCCATGACAGGAGAGCTGAAGGCAACACCTTCCTTGAAATGAGTCAGCAGGAAGCAGAGATTACACTGATACCCAGCTGAAGAGAAAACATGGTAAATGGACTGTACTTATATAACACCTTTCTATCTGCTCAAGACACTCAAAGCTCTTTACAACAATCTGTGCCCCATTTATCCATTCATACAGCAACTACTAGATCTGTACAAAGATAATTGAACAAATCATTCGACTAATCAGAGCTTTATCACATTTATACACTGATGGGACACATTGGAGGCAACGAGGGGTTCAGTGTCTTGCCCTGAGACACTTCGGCACGTGACTGCTGGTGGATTTGAATCACCAACTCTTGCATTGGAGGGCGACTGCTCTAACCACTCAGCCACAGCCGCCCTACACATGAATACAGAGGAAGAAGTTGGTCAAGAGGTGAAGCTTTGAAGGAATAAAAAGAGTGCATGCTTCTCTCTCCCTCTCATTTGTCCCCTGCTGTCGTAGAAACTGAGCTGTGCAGTTTGGCCCAAATGAAAGCATGGACCAAGAGTTTCCATGAATCATGCTGCAAAGCATCAACCTACATGGCCCTCCATGCATCTCCTGTGATGACCCCCCCCCCCCACACCTCATCTATCATTCATAAACCTCTTCTTCTCACACTGCAGCTCCACTTTGTTGCATCGCCGCTGAGTGAAGTGACTGACGGCCCCTTTACAAACACTCCTTCTGGAATAGTTGAACGTTTCTACGCAGAGACCCATGCCAGCTTCCATCCTCAGAACAGAAGGAGTAAAAAACGAACAACCTTCAGCGCAGACTGGTGGTGGCTACTGAAGAACTAGCTACTAGCCATGGAACTAAAACAAACCCAAAGATTTGTTTCCAGCATGTGGGAAAACGCTGCTCCACAGGGACAACAGTCTGCAGAAATGAGTGAGACACATAAAAATGTCAAACAGGATTCTTTCATACCACATATTTTTAGATATTTATTAACTGAGCTCATGGTTTGGTATCTAACACTGAAGGACATCAGTTAGCTCCCACACTGCACACACCGCCAAAATCACATTATACTCCACCCCACCCCCACAAGGCTGCACTTAATTAACAGACTGTAATAATGTAGACACTGATGCACTGCAAAAATAAATTTAATACAAAAGTATAACTAATGACAAAAATAACAGTGTCATATGAATAGTCGTTTTTATATGTCAAACACTATTCATAAGTAATCGTATGTGTGACATCACTGTTTTTTAATAATGAAATGTGAAGAAGACCCTGGAGAAGACCCAGGACACGCTGGAAAGACTATGTCCCTCAGTTTGCCTGCATGGGAACACCTTGGACCCCTCCCAGAGGAGCTGGAAGAGGTGGCTGTGCAGAGACGTCTGGGTCTCCCAACTAAATCTGCTGCTGCCCCCGAGACCTGACTTCAGAACAAGATGAAGATATGGATGAATTGATGGATGAACTACTGTATATGTAAAAAAAATAAGTAAAGTACAAACAAGGACTGAAAGTATAAAACTGTGATCAAATGGAATGCTGATGCCAAAGTCCATGCTCTATAATCTGGGTGAAATCCAACAGTGCTCAGTCAGCTCATCTCGACGGTTTCTGTTCCTTCTGAGACGTTTCATCCTTCGTCCAACAGACTTCTGTACGCTGAAGATATTCAGGCAGACTGACGCGCCTTCAGGTTTGACAACAAATGCGACCCCTCACTCCTTTAAGAGCTATTTGTTGTAGAAATAACTGCAGACGTCTGAGAAAACAACTACCGGTTTGTTTGTGATGAAAAACTGACAGCAGATTTATGAAATATCATTTCCATAAAAGAATGTGACATGTTTGAGATTGAAGCATTTTAACAATCTGCTCAGACCGAAACACTGCAGATTCACCAAAACTTCAGTCAGTCAGTCGGTCGGTCGGTCGGTCGGTCGGTCGGTCGGTCGGTCGGTCGGTCGGTCAGTCAGTCAGTCAGTCAGTCAGTTAGTTAGTTAGTTAGTTAGTTAGTTAGTTAGGTCTGTACAACTATGTTATTTTTTAATAAGCCATACAACTTTAAAAAAATTCTCCAAAAAAAAAAAAAATTACATTCACAATTTTAAGCACTTTTCTTATTTTGGATATTTAATTTTATTGAGTTTATAATCAATATTTATATTAAAAGGATATTTTGACAGTTTTTTTCTAGCACCAATACCAGATTCATCTTGTTTTTAAATACAGGTAGTCCTCGACTTACAGCAACTCGGACTTACGAACGGGTTTGCGGCGCAGTATAATGAGTTCCGACTTACGTTAAAATCGAGTTACGAACAGTTTGTAGGTACGGAACCCGTTCATAAGTCGAGGACTACCTGTATATTTGTGCTCAGACTCAGCTACGACCACACCAGATTTTAAGTCAGTATCAGTAAAACTAGCTGAGTTACAGTCAGCACTGAGTTTAAGGGCAGTGGCTGTGGCAGCCATCTTCACCCAAGTTGACTTTAAAGGTTAAAGAGTTGCAGCTGTAAATCCACTTAAAATGTATCCAGTGGTTGATGAAATATATTCGTAACATAAACATGCACAGACCCAGAAACACAGGCAAAAACATTATCATACACTTTTGTTTTTTGGTGGCAGGTGATAACTAAAGTTTTGTGTGTGTGCACAAGTTTAATCAGCATTTACCCTAGAAGCGAGTCGTCCCCCAACACCACAGCGCTCTCCTCCATGCATTGTGCCAAGATCGTGAGAGGAAGTTTTTTCTGCCATCAGAGGGATACATTACTTAAACAGCATTATTTAACTTTCCATCACTTCTTGTGTCTGAGAGACGGACACTCACAGATGGTGACTTGACAGATTTCTTCTCCGTGTCGGTCCCCTGCTGACCCTGCAGGCAGGCGGTCAGCTTCTTGTGAGTGCTGTGTGTCACCTGCTTGACCAGATCCAGACGCTTCTCCACCTGCAGGAACACACCAGGACAGGAGATACACATCGCGTCCAGCGATCAAACCCTGACCTCGCAACAACTCTCCCCTCTTAGAAAGAATAATAAAACTGCACTGCACAGAAGAAATCCAACAGTACACACATTGTTTCTTGTTTTAAATTGTCTTTTTTTTATATTGTTCGATATTTGAGAAGTTTGATAATTTGATCAAAGCTAATGCATATTAAGACTCAGTTATATAACTCATAATAAAGCATATAATCACGTCTTTTATAAATACAGTACATAAATGGAGAAATGTTTGATCCTTTTTAGCATGTAGCAAGATTTGTTGCTTATTTGTTGATGGGTGGAAAATATTTTGTCAGGCAGATGTGTCAAAAAATTAATTTTAGAACATTTTGATCCTTTTATCATTACAATAAGTAGCGTCCTTGGACAAAACACATCATTCCTCTTTTTGGCACTTTATAGAAATAGACTGATTAAATGATTAATCAGTTTTAATCAGCTAATGCTGACTACTATTATGTATATAATTGGAAACCACCCATGCCTGTAAATACTTAATCAATCAATAAGTAAAAAAATGAACATGCAGCAGCTGTATCAACTACAAAGTAGCTCACTGTAGCCAACAAATTATTTCCTGAAGTGAGAAAATTTTTTAAATGTGTAAGTTTTTTTTTGGAGTTGCTAATCATGCATTTAAATTAAGCAAATTACATTATATGTTGTTTAATCGTTCATTCTTAATCTGCTTTTGCAAATATACACACAGATGTTACTAGAAAATGTTACGTCTATCTTTGTCCTAAAACTGTGTTCTCTGGTGGAAACATAGATTTCGTTTTATTCACTTCAAGATCCATTAATAATTTTTTTTTATCGATTTGTATTGTTTTTGTCAGAACAGTGGTCCAAAGAACTTGTATATCCCTAGAACAATATTTTGCCCATTTGTTAATGCCAGTAATTCACATTTATTATAAGAAAACGCCTTAAAACGCAAGACCTCCTGCCAGACTGCCATCGCTTCAATAAATTGTTAATCCTAGCTGACTGAAGTCGTCACACAGAAACTTCACTGCAGCTCACCTGTAGAAGATCTTCACTCAGCACTTCTGTTTTTTCTGCTCTGGAAAGAAAAAAGTGCACAACAAGCAAATAAAAATTAGCTGACATTAATTCATGCTGGCATTTTCTAAAATCATTGACTTGTCAGCTGTCGAGATTCGCTTCATATTTATATGGCGACACAAGTACTGCACACATTTTTGCACACGCTCCTCTTTGCAGCACATTTAGGAGACTCATTTAGTGACTTCTTATATGTCGGCGATGCTTCAAAACCAGATCGCACATCTGTTTGTGTTTTCATGGCTGTTTCTGACTCGTGATCTTACAGACCATTTAACAACAGCACGTTAGAGCCACTGATTCAATATGCCAGTTCCTACTGCGGTGTGTTGCATCCCACCGTGACTCTAGCAGACAAGGACGTGGCTCCTGTGTTAGTGAGGCCAGAGCTGCAGAGCTGCAGAGCCGATGAGGCAGGTAAAGCCACTCAGTCGGAGAAATGAACGAGTCGTTCGCTTAGAGGAAAAAGCAAAGCACTGGATGTTACATGAATTCAGCTTAACTTGGAAAGCTTCAACCCTTTTCTTATAGCTCAAGCCTCTAAACTTCAACAAGCAAACATCATCAACCTTAAAACACACTGACTGAACGGTCTCATTTTATACAACATGCACTTCCTGCTCTGACAGGAAGTGAGATCAAGCAGAGTGAATAACCTCTTAAACTGAGAATGAACCCCACGTGCGTACCCCCCGGCAGCCCGCCACTTTCTCTACACTTCCACATCCTGTCTGCACAACCTCTTCCGGCAATTGTGCCCAAACTGTGCCAACCTGAGGAACAAACAAGTGAGCACAAGAGAATGAAAAACCTTGATTTGTTCTTCTTATATTCGTGAGCAAGCTAAAACTAAAGCAACAGCACATAAACAAAATGCAGTTTTCATGATTAATATGGCTATACTGTTAGCCCAGCACACAGCGTGGCAGATTTGTTCAGAAATTACAAAAAATAAATGTATGTGCAACATCAAGAAGCTGCTTTTTATATTCTATGCATTGTTAGAAAAATAAGAAGCTACATTTTTGTGATGTCAGTTATTATAATCTCAGCCTCGGTTGCAAGATGTGGACATGGAGCCATGGGAACTGGGTCAAAGCATGTACCAGGGAGCATCTAATCACAGCCAAATGCTCGACTCACTGAGCTGAGGAGGAAAAACACAGGAAATGCTTGCAAGCGTGCCCAGAAAAGAAAGAGTATGATGGAGAACCAAGAGAGTTCTGGCACAATTAGTAAGAACAGGTGCGATTGCAGACTGCTGACGGCGTGACAAAGGAGGAAAACTAAAATAATCAAAGCGATCCAGTAACATTTGGAACAGCGTTGCTTACATATTTCACCAGCCCACAAATCCTTAAAACTTGTTTTTGCATAAAATAATTCTGCAGGCAAATGCAAGATATCTGAGATACCACACAGAATGGTTGGACCAGTGAAAAGCCGTTTACGTCTGAGGCTCTCACAAACTCTACTTAGAGATAAAATAAAAAATATATAAATGAATCAATAAAACTGGCTAATTGCATTAGATATTTGAAATTAAAGACCAAACATTGTTTGAAAGAAATGCACATCCCTTGCCGCCTTTCAAGCCAAAGCTTTAGATGAACTCGTGTTGTGGAAGTCGTCCTTTTGGACAAACCTTTTAAAATATGCAACGTCTCATGTGATATTATGTGATGTAATGCTCAGACTATGCGTTGTGGATGACTCTCAGCTACCACCAAACCAAACTTTAGCCCAATAAAACTGTAAAACTAGTTGAGTTATAAATATTTTTTGTTGGTTAAAGTTGATTAACTGTGGCCACCAGCATTAATGAATTCCAAAAGTTCATCAGTTGTACATGTACATCCAACAATTACTTAATTAAAAATCATTCATTGGTTTATATGTTGCTAACAGATGAACCAGACCCACTCCAGCAAGTTAAAGTTATAAGCTAAGATCTGGTGAATGAGTAGCACTTGAAGTACGTGTTGTGAATGATTCTCAGATTATGTCCCACATGTACGACTTATACATAAATATGTAGCACGATATCTTTAAAATTGTCATTCATTCAACCTTTATTTATACAGATTAATCCCATTAAGCCTCGGGGACTCAGTTACAAGAGTACAAGAGTAAAATGTACCGATTTATAGCCCTTCTGTGTTTTTTTTTAAGGTCAGTGGGTTGTGGTAGCCATCTTGAAGTGAAATAGCTTTAAATTGAAATCAGTTGTAAATAATAATGATACATCCAGCAGCAGCGACTGTGTGGTTAGAGCAGTTGTCCTCCAATGGGAGAAATGGGGGTTTGATTCCACCAGCAGTCATATGGAAATGTCCCTAGCAAGACACTGGACCCCTCATTGCCTCTAATGTGTCCCATCAGTGTATGAATGTGTATGAATGTGATAAAGTACTGATCAGTCTTTGTACAGATATAGTAGAATGCTGTATGAAAGTGTGTGTGGAGGTAAATGAGGGCACAGAGTGCATTGTAAAGCTCTTTGTGTGTCGATAAGATAGAAAGGTGCTATTATTTCATGAAAGTGTTTCATGAGATATTTTGCTGGCAGACAGAGATGACTCCAAATAATAAATGGCAAACTTTTAAACAAAAATCTACAATTATTAGCACTTGGAATATGTTTTGGGTCGTCTCAGCTATTACCACACCAAAATATAGGGCAATATGTGCAAAACTGATTGAGTTATACCAACAAAATATAATCATCCGCCCTCACTGTTCAGCAAAAGGGCAAAACTAACGACAGATAAATTAAAAGCGCTGCAGTTGATGTCATTATGATGTAGACAATAAACAGATTGGAGCACGTCTTTGAAAAGAGCATCGTTTTATTCAGTGAGCGGGTTTGTTTGAAGGCAGGAATTTCCTCTTACAAAAGTTAATTCCAACATAATCTGCCTCTAAAAACACAAATGTAAAAGAATACATCTAAACTAATAGCCCATACTGGAAATATTGGAGTTGACCGGTCCTTAAAAAGACCCTGATGTTCAGCCTCAGGGAGAAATCTGAGGTGAGGAGTGATCTTCCTCTCAGCAAATATGTGTGCAGATTGAGTCCTGGGAGGAAAGCAAACACGTGGGAGCGCTGGCAGCCATGTAGGTGGTGTATGGAGAGGGAGGTGGACGCTGCCAGGTTTGTGCCAACCATCTGCCACAGTGCAGGCATCCCTTTACCCCGAGCTCCTCGTGACTCATCACAGGCAGAAACACAAACGTGCATGGATGACCAAAATATATAAAGACTGCAAACTTCTCTCAAATCTTTCAGTTTAAGTGAGCGCTAAATGGTAAGTGATCATTCTTGAACATGGAGGGATGGTTAAAAAAATATGAAAATTGGTTTATTTCACAGGTAAAACAAACTGTACATCACTGGAGGATGTGTCAACATTAAAGTCTTTGACATCTTTACATCACATACAGTATCTGAGGTGCACCTTATGTATGAAAACAGACCTGTTCATTGATACTGTGCCATATACCTGTATATATAT
This sequence comes from Hypsolebias antenori, assembly GCA_031762315.1. Taxonomy (NCBI): domain Eukaryota; kingdom Metazoa; phylum Chordata; class Actinopteri; order Cyprinodontiformes; family Rivulidae; genus Hypsolebias; species Hypsolebias antenori. The sequence goes on along the minus strand of JARVGS010000472.1, from coordinate 21,579,996 downwards.
ATGTGTGTGGTGACAAATATATATGTATATAAAAGCTGGAGAATTTCAGTATACCCATTTAAAAGTGCCCAGAGATACTTGACATATCTTTAGGCACGTCTTTAATACGTTAAACGCTTCCATAACAATCCATCTCTGTATGCAGCACTTGTTAATTATATTTTATTTTGGAGTTGTTGTATGTTTTATGCTGCTGTCTTGGCCAGATCACTCTTGGAAAAGAGGTTTTCAATCTCAATGAGTTATTTTTCCTGGTTAAATAAAGGATACATACATTTGTGTAGCCAGCAAATTATTGTATAATACTTCTGTGCTTACTAAATAATACGTGAACATGCTTTGCTTTGACGTTGTTTTATAAATTCTGTAACATGATTTTAATACAAAGCCAACTGTTGTACAAAATTTGTTGTTCATTCAGTCAAATAAAAGCATCAGAGAAAATTGGAAATGTTCAATATGCTTAAAAATCTAAAATAAATTGGCGATTACATTGTACTAACCGGTGTACTTTGGTTTCTAAGCACAGTATACCCACTACGAAAATGTAGACCACACCACTGGAAAAAAAAAAGGAACTGTCTTTACTCTTACTCGATCATGATCGTTAATTTTATTTTGCAAGATGCCGTTTTAATCTGACCGAACTCTGACCTCATCACAATACGTCACCACAATTTTACTAATTGGCCTATTACAGAAAGAGAAGAACCACAACGCTGAATTTATGTCTTTTAATCTCTGGTGAACAAAACTAGCAAAGAGCTTTGAAGGAGGAAGATCTGCATCTGTTCAGGACATGTTGACTGTCTGGTAAGAGAAACAGTTTTACTCTGCAGATGGGGGGCATTCGGGCATTCCAAGTTTCAGCGGCACATTCCAAATAAGTCACATCTTATATAATAAATATTTCTATCTTGAGTCGTGTTAATGTAAGACAGCTGCATCCCCATCCCCCCAGGCGCCGTGAACGCTCAGATAATTCATGTGGACACAGTCAAAATGTGAGCAAAATAACTTCTGCGCTCAACAACATATTGCGTTGGTCAACAGCCAACCGTCAGCTGTTGGCGATCTGTCGGCTGTCTGATGAAGGGAAAGTGGCTGCGCTCCGGTTTGCTCACACTGCTAACGCTGCTAAAAAAGACGCTTGCTCCGTGTCCGGGGAGAGCTAGAGGCGGCAGTCCTGTGCTGCTCGGAGAGGACAACGCAGCAGAACGGTTGGTCCCGGGCCTCAGCAGGGCACTGCACGGGGCAAAGTGCTGGCATGAGACCCCCCAGTCACTCACAGCATGTTTGTGCCTGAAATGCTCTCTAAATATTTCTCCAACGAACGCTTTTTGTTTTCAGCCAGTGAGCATATAGAGGCTCGCTTGGGTTCCTCCCTTATGACAAAAGCACAGGGAGGAGGGGGGGGGGGGGGCTAATGGGATACAAGGCCACTAAAACAGAAAAACCCACTTACTGTAGTTGTCCAGCAATCTAGGTCACGATTTTGTCAAGTATGCAAGGCTAAATTGGAGGGGAGTGAACACACACATGCACGTCGGCGTGCAGCTCGCACACAAAATGCACATATGTCCCGAGACGGAGTGACAGAGCAAGAGGGCCTGCAGCGCTCTGTAACGTTGCACTGAACACACAAGCAGAGGCTTCTCACTAATAAAATTTACTTAGGGCGAATAAATTCATCCAAAAATGTTCAGAACTGAGACTTTGTTGCATTTAAACATTTGCTATCAACCAAAACTCACACACGCTGCCCCCAGATAATGTCGGATATACACAACCATCTTGTATTAAAGGGCCTAGCATTCATTGAAGGAATGCACATCACCTAGGACTGTCGCGATAAACAATAAATCAATTAATCGCATGATAAATGAAAATTATTAACCTCATTTGCATTTATCGGCTTCATCGCTTCTTCGTGTCTCTCTTTCTACTGAAGACAGTGGATGACAAAAGTCTCAATCAAAGGCTCTTCACTGACCCCTCCTTTTCTCTTGTCTCTTTAAAATTAGTTTTAACCCTCCAAAATGATGTTTTTGAATCGTTCAAATTAGCTAATCTGAGATGCTAAGCTACGAGCTAAGCTAACAGGGCGACCTCGGGAAAAGACCTCCGTCTTGTTGAAGCTCCAAAATTCATGGCCTTCGTCTAAAAAGTTGTTTTTCTCTGCAAAAAGAAGCTGAGAACTTGTTTACAGATTGTTTTTTTAATTCAAAGCTTTGTTTGAAAAATGCTATGCTAAAGAGCTCAAACCACACAGAGCGTCCGCCATTTTGAGACCCAAAAAACAGGAAGGAGAGACAGCCCATAGCACCTCAAGGGGCCTCCCTCCCATTATCTTAAAAAGACATGCTGCTCGGTCCCTCACTATCCATCCTTAGGTTCAAACTGTCTTATACTGCCATCCAGTGGTCAAAAAAGATACTAAATACAAAAATTAACCAATTTTCTTCTTTTGACAATAATTACTAATTAGTGTCAAATTTCAAGCAATATTATCATTTATCGCAATAATTTCTGAGACAATTAATCGCCCAGCAAAATTTGTTATTGTGACAGGCCTAACATCACCCGCTGCTTTCCATGCTCAAAATAAGAACAGCATTTGTTGTGAACTGATAGAGTTAAAGGTGGTTTGGTCAAACCTTGAAAATAACGATATGTGCAATTTCAAGCCATATTGTTAGATGTCACGCTACTCACAGAAGCTTAGCTGTCCCAATTCTATCACATTATAATAGCTCAATAACTGTAAACCTAACTTTCCACGATAATAAAATAAATCAAAATAACACATGCTGATCGCATGCAAATGTGCAGGCTACACATTTAAAAGTCATATTTTTTTGGGTGACTACAAATGTCCTCAACACATTAAAAAAAACTCAACATGTGAGTTGGCAAACAAATGTGATGAAACAGCTAATACCAAATGGCTGTTTCTAGGCAACCAAATCAAATGAAGAAATCTGCGATTCCTATATGAACAAATGGGGAGGAAAGATAATCTTTTAGAGCAAATACCATTTCAAAATGGACAAACGAGAGCTCTGAAAATGGCAGAAAAATGTAAACAAAACAGGAAACTTATAAGTGGATTAATGCTTCCTGTTTTAGCCTACTGGCATTCCTGAATGGAAGGAAGTTGGCATGTTGGCAGGGAGTTACCATCTCGTTGAGTGATTTCCATTAAAAAATGCCATTCTCGTTTTACGATTTCTTGCAGTTTTATAGTCCTGATTATATGAATATATGAAATTATATGTGCTGTAAAATTCAGCAGTACTGAGGTTGGTGCAGGGGCGGCTTTTTGAGGGAATCAGAGACAATGAAGGGTAAAAAATCAGTGCTTCTGTCTAAAATTACATCATCCTTTTTTGTTGAGCAAAATGGCCCCTTCACAATGGCTCTTTATCACTATATGCTGTCTCTGAAAGGCACCAATGGGCGTATAGGAGGGTTATCAGTATGAACCTCACATACTAGCACAAAATGACAGAATGAAAGAACAGCTACAGCTCCGGCTGTAAGATACATAATCTGAATAAATGACTCATTAATCATTGTTAACATGCTCTCACAGTGAGAAGGCTTTGATTTGTAGTCAAGGCTAAACAGTGGAATCAGTCAGAAAATGTGCAGAAGTGAACATTAAATTTAGCTCCAGAAGGAACCGACTTTAAATCAGCGTATTCATTTAGTTGCTTTTATCTGCCAAGATAGCGATTCAAAGCATCAGTGTGGAAGAGGAAGAGCGACAAGTTTAAAGATGGTGCACTGACAAGCAGCAAGTTGGCTCCTTCATCTCACCTACTGTACTTTTTGCTGCAAAAATTATACCTTTTTGCATAAATTAACATGCCCTGTGACTTATACTGTGAAGCGACTTATTTACGTTTTTCTCCCACATTTATAACCCAATTTTTGACGGAGATCGGACGGTTTCATTCATTCTGACATGGAAAATATTGAAGATTAACATTTTCAGCCATTAGAGGGGGCTCGAGTAACTTGGTGAACCAAGAGTCTCATTAATAGGTAAAAGTGGCTATTAATGAGTCACTCAGCTTGCCATACCAAGCCACCTTCGTCTTGTTCCAGAACTCCTGGAGCAAACGTCAAATCAGCTACATTTTGCCATGCCGCCCAGGTGAAATGCAGCTGATTTGTCGATTAAAGTGCATTTATTAAGGAAAAGTTCAACTGAGACAAAAAAAAAAAGACGAAACTGTCCAGATGACCAGACTGAAAAATTGTTAGATTGTATACCTGGATTATTGAGCATAGGCTTTGTTAGTTAAACTGAGACGCACCTTTGTCATCATTTCTAGCAAACAAATAATTGTTTTTAAGTGTTAATCTTGTTAAATTCTTGTTAAAGTCCTTCCGTGCAAGCTCCCGCCATTTGGCAGCCAATTGATTTTTGGCACACCACCAACCCACGTTTCCAGGTGACACATAAAAGATGTGACTTATTCGGCGATGCGACGTATTTGTTTTTTTTTTTTCACTTTATTAAACATATTTGGACTGATGCGACTTAAACGGTGGTGCGACGTGTACAGCAAAAAGTACGGTAGCTATCACAAGTTTTCATAACGTCCATCGCAAACGTGCACTTCAAAAGGAGGGATTCATTGAAGAAGAAATAACCACAGATTTAAATTTTATGCAAGCATAAAGTCATACTTTTCAGTCAGCACATTAACACGAAGAAGCACTGACATTTGGCTTTGCCTTAGAGAGGTCATGCCACAATCAGAGTGTTGAGGGCTCAATTCCCCAGGCCCTTTAGCATGCCAAAGTGTCCCAGGGTAAGACAATGAACCCAAAACCAATGCCCCCTTAGGCTAATTGGTATATGCAGGAAAATTAAAAACTGCTGAGACCAGAGTGGAAATAAATTGATAGAAAACTCAATTTAGTGTGCAACAGAGTGTGTATGTGTGCAAATGTGTGCATGAGAAACACTTAAAGGTCTTTGCAGAATCTGGATGATGCATTTACTATTTACCATATTTCATTATGATATCCACTCTTTTCCTTCAACCCTCTTCTTCAAATGTTCTGCACGCCACTCTAAATCGTTCAGAGCTGATCTGTGTTGCGTTCAAGCGCTGCACCAGAACAGAAACTGAACCCCAGAGTGAGACAATGAAGGAAAGAAAAAGCATCTACAGCCCACAAATGGCTGCCATTTCCCTGATAATTGGATTGTGGAGTGGTGAGATATAGAGCTTCCCCTAAAGGCACATGCAGAAAGAATGCATTTGTCATAGTGTTACTGCATGTCATTCTGAACCAGAATGTGAAAATGGATGGATGATGGATTGGGAGTAATGGTGGTGCGTGAACGTTTGTGCATCTTTACCCTGAACTGCCTAAAGACAATGATGTTTTGTCCATGTCTGAATGTTCACAACTGATGTACTTTGTACTTTTAGAGCTAACTATTCAAGACGGCCACTAAAAGAAAGAAAATATCTCATAATGTTAAGTTGAAGAAATTCTATATCTTATTTGATTTATAAACTTTAATGTTCTTTGTTAAAATGTTGAAGCTACAAATTACAGAAAAAAAACAACTTTTGTGAATATTTATTTGATGTAGAAACTTTTTTTTTTTAATATTGCACACAAAGATTTCTTCTACCAGGCTGTCAGAGACCTACATAGGGCTGTGATTTGGGAATAGAGAAATAGGTCAAAAGAAATGAGCCTGAGAGCTGTCCTAATTGATGTAATTCAAAAATTTAGTAACTTTTAATTTTAATTTGAAGACATAGAAAACTATACTTTTTTGTGCCACTCTAAATCTAAATAGTATACCATATTTTTCGCTGTATAAGTCACAGTTTTTTGCATGAATTAACATGACCTGTGACTTATACAGTGAAGCAACGTATTCATGTTTTTTTTTCCATATCTATAACCCAATTTTTGACAGAGATCTGACGATTTCATTCATGCTGACATGGAAAATATTGAACACTACCATTTTCAGCCACTAGAGGGCCAAATCAGCAGCATTTCACCGCACCACCCAGTGCAGCTGATTTGACTGTTAAAGTGCATTTATCAAGGAAAAGTGCACACCTTTGCTGTAATTTCGAGCATACAAAAAATTGTTTTTAGGTGGTTATCTTGTGAAATTTTGAAGAAATGCACAGCAAGGCGTCCCTATACACGTTACTGCAGCCATGAATCGGCTTTTGAAATGAAACTGATTTGACCGTCAAAGTGCATTTATTAAGGAAAAGTTCAACTGAGACACACATTTACTATAATTTCGAGCAAACAAATAATTGTTTTTAAGTGTTAATCTTGTTAAATTCTTGTTAAAGTCCTCCCGTGTACAATCCCCCAGCCGCCATTTGTCAGCCAATCGATTTTTGACACAACACTGGCCCGTGTTTCCAGGTCAGCGGTGACGTGTAATAGATACAACGTATATGGCGAAGCAACTTATGTTTTTTTTTTTCCCCCACTTTATTAGACATATTTGGACTGATGCTACGTTTACGGCGGCAAGTACAGTATGTAATAAATATTTTTAATGAAAATAAATACTTCTATTTAAAATATATATATTCTTTTAAAATTGATTCATCATGTTTCTTCTCAGCAATTTATTTGTCTTAAAGGTAAAACCACAAAAAATATTTGTTTGAGAGAAAGATACTAACAAGTCAGTTGGCTTAAAGATTGGCAAACTACTAGCACGCTGTAGTCAACATGTTTACTTTGTGTATTAGTACTATCATTCAAATACAGCATTTACAAATGACAGTAAAACTGCTAAAACCAGTTTGTTTGTTTGTTTGTTTGTTTGTTTGTTTTTTGCTGCAGAGGGGCCGAAGGGCCACATGTGGCCCCTGAGCCACAGGTTGCAGAGTCTGAGGTTAGTCTAACAATCTGGCATGAACTGTGGCAGGTGGTATTTATTTCTTGAAGGAATGCAATAAGATTTGATCACAGCTCATCAAACAAAAACTCCTTGGATTAAATGTGCAGAAGTTTTAAAGCACTGTTAAATTTTTAATTTGCTTCTAAAGCAGCTAAACGTTTAAAGGCCTTCGACCTTCTGTAGAGGTCCAGAGCAGCAGTTCTACACTTTCTGAAGGTCTTTCAAAGTCTTTTTAGCCCAGGCCTTGACAAGGACACAGTGCAGTGTGAGCTTTAAGAATTACGAAAAGAGGACGAGGACAAAAGAAGACAGACAATAAAAACTAAACAAGAGAGGTGCAGCCTCCTTTAGCTGGTCGTCTCGTTTTCTTCTAACGGCTTTATGGAAATCACCTTGTTGAAGGTAAAACACTACTTTCTGTCAAACTATTGGTATTTTTCAATAAATTCAACTCAGGGAATGGACCAGTTCTTCATTTAGTGACAGGCTGCTGATAACAAGAACAACTAAACAATTTAAAATGAGGTTTTTCTAGTTTTCTGTTTTGTGCCGACACAATTCTGGCTCATCCCTTGAGTTTAGAACAGTTTTATCATGCCCACATGATTTATGTATCTGAGTTAGGAAGCATAAACTAACAAAAAGCAACAAAATGTTTGATTAAATCACCAAAAAATAAGTGGAAACTCTACGGAAGTAAAAAATAAAAGAGTGAAAGACCTTCACGAATTCACAAAACGTTTTCAAAGATGACATATGTTGGACCGACTCAAGACTTTTGCACAGTCTAGACCAGGGGTCTGCAACCTGCGGCTCTCGAGCCACATGTGGCTCTTTGGTCCCTCTGCAGCGGCTCTTTCAAGCTTCGACCAAAACTGACATAAAACTGAATTTTATTAATTGTTGTTATAACAACTAAAAGGGCTACTTTTAACAGTTTTCCTGTAATTTATTTTGCAAATACAGGTGGTCCTCGACCTACGGCTCCCCCGACCTACGGCGCTCCGGACTTACGAACGGCACCCGATGACGTC
>JARVGS010000472.1:21534644-21553347 GCA_031762315.1 Hypsolebias antenori | reverse complement strand
AAAACATAAAATGCTGCATAAAAAAGACAACGTAACGTCACTGGGGGCGGCGCCGTAAGTCCGAGTTGCCGTAAGTCCGAGTTGCCGTAAGTCGATGGCGCCGTAAGTCGGTGACCACCTGTATATAAAAACGTTATTGAACAGCATGGGATAAATTTTCATTGTTGTGCTGGTGATACTCATTTATATTTATTCATGAAACCTGATGAATCAAATCAGTTATTTAAAGTACACGCATGTCTTGAAGACACAAAAACCTGGACGACCCTTCATTTTCTACTTTTAAACTCAGACAAGGCTGATGAGGTTGTGGTTTTTGGACCTGAGCATTTTAGGAATACATTTTCCAGTTTTTCGCTTTCTCTGGATGGCATCCATTAATAATATCATTAAAATTAGAAACATTTTGTCCAAAAACGATGCAGAAAAACTGGTCCATGCATTTATCACATCTAGGCTGGACTATTGCAGTTGTTTATTATTTGGGTGTTCAAAAATGTATTTTAAAAGCCTTCAGTTGATCCAAAATGATGTTGCCAGAGTTTTAATGAGAGATCATATCTATCCAATTTTAGCTTCTCTCCATTGGTTCCCTGTAACATTAAGAATAAAGTTCAAAATCTTACTTGTATCGCACAAAGCTCTCAACAACATACAGATCATTCCTGTCCTTCAAACTCAGCCGGTCGAAGCAGATGGACGCTCGTCCTGAGCCTGGTTATGCTGGAGTTTTTCCTTTCCACTGTCGCCTTTGTGCTTGCTCAGGATGGGAGAGTGCCATGAAGTGAAGCTTCATCACAATCTGCTGCTTCATAGATAACTTTTACTAATTGGCTTTTTTTTATGTTTCTGTACAGTGCTATGTTAATAAATTAATTAAGTTTAATCATTAAGTTTGAAGCAAAGAGCTTGCACAAGTATGTATTATGAATAACGTCAAAGGTTAGATTATTATTTCCTGATTGATTTATTAAAATCTGCCCAGTGTTTTATGAGATATTGTGCCAAAAGAAAGACAAAGTTGACTCCAAATAGTAAAAAGGCAAAGTTTCACGCAAAGATGTTGCGCAGTCTGTTAGCGCTCAAGTCATTTCTTGGGGGGACAGTCTCAGCTACTACCACACCAAGCTTTAGCTCAAAATCTGTCAAATTGACGAATTTACAGCCATTTTTGATGTTTTTAAAACCAGTTGGCTGTGGCAGCCATCTTAAATCGAATTGACTCTCAAAGTTAATCATCTGTACATGCACGACCAGTGATCACTTCCTGCGAGTTTCATTCAAATTTGCCCCCTGGTTCGCGAGATATTTTGCTAACAGACGCGCGCGCGCACAAACACAGCCTGCGCTTCGAAATCCTTTTCCGTGCACCAGATCCCACCTATCCAAACATCCTCATCATACACTGACAATGACTCAGGTGCACTCACATGCTTCGTGCACGCCCGGGTTGCCGCTGAACTCCAGCACGTAGAGGTGTCTCCCCTCCACGCTGCGCCCGATGCTGTAGATGCGCGTGACGTGCGGGCACTGGTTGTGCACGGCGAACAGGGCTCGCACCATGTCGTCGTACCGGTGATGCTGGAAGTCCGAGCCCGACGCCAGCAGCCCCGTCGCGGCGAGCAGGAGCGTACAGAGCCGGGGGGCGGCCCCCCTCCTCCCCTGCAGCAGCAGCATCGCGGCCCCCTCCACCAGGCGCGTGCACAGAAACGAACGGGAAGGCTCGAACGTCCGACGAGCTGGATTTCTTCACATGCCACACATGCTGCTCCTTCTTGTTGCTCCTCCTGGTCCCGTTCTCCCACCGCCTCCTCCTGCACGTACAGTTCTAACAGCAAGGAGCAAGTAAGGACAGCCCCCCTGCTCCTTCTTTGTCTCTCTCTCCTCCTCCTCTTCCTCCAAACAGCTGCTCCCCCCACTGCTTTCTTTCGCTTTGGGTCCTTGACAAGTAGCCTACAGGCTTTTTTGCTTTAACAGTGCTTCAAATGCTTCCACTTATAGGAACCCCCCACCCCCACCCCCCCACCCCCGGGGGGTCTTTCTGCACACACACAATCTCATTTTTAATTTTGCACGTGAGTCTTTCATTTTCTGTCCCTTTCTTTGTGTTTAACTCAAAGTTATGTGCTGCATTTCTAGGAAAAGAAGGGTTGTTTCCACGGCGCTGCTTCCCCATCCATGCAGCCCCTCAGTCATCCATTCATTAACTCTTGTGTCAACACTGTGTGTGTGTGTGTGTGTGTGTGTGTGTCTCAGATGAATCAATGCAAACATATACAAATAAATGAAAGTCTACTTTGCAACCTTTAGACTGGTTGTGTTCCTGCACAGGAAAAAAAAAAAAAAGCCCAAAAGCTGTGATTGAACTGGTTGATGCCAAGAGGCCTGCAGAATCATGGAGCTAAACATTCCAGTCAGAACCATTGTTTGACTGGAACCAGCACTGCAGAGAGCTCCAGCATGAGCACATGCTTCATGCATGTAAACTAGTTTTGTAAAATAAATTTGTGCATGTATCGGCGTAAAAAAAAAAAAAAAAAAAAAGTGCATTTGTTAAAAATCATTACACAAGTTACTTTGCAGGGCTGAGCAACATAAGATGCTGAAAGGGCCTCACATGTATGGAAGCAGTTAAGTCTCATATTTCAAATTAAAATGGATGAATAGAAATGCTTTTTCGTTTCAAAATAAAGCTGCGTGTTTTGACTCATAACTAAAACTTGAAAATGAATAATCCAAACCGCATTTTCATTGTCGTCTTCAAGACTGCTCATTGTGTAAATTAGTTAAAATGATAAATAAAATAACGTTTTACCATTTAATTTTCAAAACGTGTCCCAGTAAAAAAGCGACCAAAAATCATTTTGAAATGCCAAATTTGAAAGTTAAAATGAAATAGCAGAAACGCTCTTTTCATTTCAAAGTCAAGCTGCATTTTTTTTTTGACTCATAAGTAAAATGAAAAATAAATCATTTTCATTTTCTTCGTCAAGACGGCTCATTGTGTAACACAACTACAGAGGAAACTACAAACTGCTTTTTCGTTTTCACGCCCCACCCCCTGCAAAAAGCGTTCCAAAAATCAATCTGAATCGGCAATTCCAAGTGGCGCAGGAGAGTGACGTCATGCTGCCTCACGTTGGGGGTGACTGCTTCCACACGCGCAGGGTTAGAAAATACATTCTCTTTAAAACAGATGATGTTTTTTCAGCCTTTTTCCTGTAGCATAGGTCGCACGCTTGACAAAAACGCAAGACTCTGTAAACGTTATCTCATAAAAAATATATATCTTTGTCAGCTTAAATGCGCAAAACGAACATTTAAATTGAAACATCAAAAATAAGTCGACCGAAAAGACGGTTTGGGCCTTTTTTAACCTAAAGATTTTGGATGTTTTCAGAGTCGGAGAGATTTATTTGTCGTTCACATCACATGTGATACGTGAGGTGGGACGAAACTATGCACACAGGGTTCCAGTTACATCCAACAAAAACACAAACTGTAAAGAAAAACATTAACGCGATACGAATCTTGAACTTAGAACATACTACATTCACTAGACCAGGGGTCTGCAACCTGCGGCTCTGGAGCCACATGCGGTTCTTTGGTCCCTCTGCAGCGGCTCTTTCAAGCTTTGACCAAAACTGAATTGGTTGTTATACAAACAACAAAAAAAACGACTAGTTTCAACAGTTTGATGTCATTTCATTTGCAAATATGTGGATATTGGAACAAGTAAAAGGAGTAAAACTTTAACGATATTATTTATTTCTATACTTAATTCATTTTTCCACAATTAAAAAGATACCTAGGTTTGTATAGTTCATAGTTTTTATTAATTAACAAACCCCCTCTTTAAAATAATCTGTTTTTTCATTTGTCTTAAATTGTAAAAATATAAATTATTAGTTATTTTATTTTTATAATGTCACACCTAGTGACCACAAAAGCCCCTTCCAAAAAACCTAATGTGGCCCATGGGCCACCAGTTGATAACCACAGCTGTAGCAGGTTGCGGCTCTGAAAGCTTTTAATTTAGTGAACGATGGCGTAAAATGTCTCTTTTGGTTGTAAAGGTTGCAGACCCCTGATCTAGAGGATGACCTAAAACACAGTGGAGAGATTATATATCCTCCCTGGCCTGGGAACACCTCAGGTTCCTCTAGGTGGAGCTAGAGAGTGACAATGAGGAGAGGGATGGTTTCCATGATGCCTGTATCCACTATGACGATTGGTTGTAAAGACCCAGAGATAGCAGACTGATGGATTCAAAATGTAGAAAAGTTAACTGTCTTTATAAGGATGGGAAATGCTGCTGAACGCGAAACAAGGTAGAGGTGTGTTGGGGCAGGGTTTGAGTAGTTTGTTTGTTTGCAGGTGGTGAGAAGGGCGATCCAGTGGTTCCTAGGCTAGAAAACTTGTTTGATCCTGAAGGTAAGTAGCGATGGAGAGAGTGACAGGGCGATGGCGGTATGAAGTTGATACAGGCTGATGCTTGGTTTGCAGGAGCAGAGTTGATGACTGGCAAGATCACAGGAAACGAAGAGGACTTGGAAAGACATGGAAGTGCAAGGCTTGAAAACACAATGAGCATGGTTAGACTTTCTCAGGTGTTCTCAAATGTTTACCGGCTGTTAATTAATTTCCATAAGGTATCTTAATGTTCCGGTGTCGGATGAATGACTGCCAAGTCCTTACTCTGCAGACTAGTCAACAGGATCAGGTGCAGATGTGAAAGGGTGGACTGATTAGATCATTGTCAGCTGTGAGGAAACTGATTATGACAGGCCAACCTAGGAATCACACAATATCCATCCATCACTGTGTGAGAGGTGTCGTACCTCTTGGACAGGTCGCCAGTCCATCACGTGGACAAATAGAGACAAATGAGACAAACAACCATTCACACTCCCATGGACGACCTTAGAGTTACCAGTCACCTTAACATGCATGTTTTTGATATGTGGGAGGAAACCAGAGTACCTGAAGAAAACTCATGGATGCATGTAGAGAACATGCAAACTCCAACCAGAAAGGTCCAAGGCCAGGATTCAATCTGGCGACCTTCTCGCTGAGAGGCAGCAGGTCTTCCAACTGAGCCACCGTGACACCAGGGATGGTTCCCCTCCTGGAAATTCAATAGATCCAATGGATGGATAAGCTTAAATGTTTTGCACCGTATTCTGTTTGAAAAGATAAAAAAAAAAAGATAGTTAATGAGTGAGTCAGTAACACATTCATTGTTGGGAGTAGAATAAACTGAAAACGTGTATTTTCTGGATTTCTTGTGAAATTTCCATTTACAGATTAAGATTCTGTTGATTTGTAAATATTGCTGGCACAAAGTGAGCAAAGGTTTTTTTTTCTTATTGAGGACACAATAAATGACAGCATGATTTAATTGTTCATTTGAATGATCATAGTCTGTTTGCACTTTACAAAAACTGAGTTTGTGAGTAATGACATTTTGTACAAAATAAGCATGTTTGAGGATTTTTTTAGAATTTCATTTCTGTGAGCTTAGTTTATAAAAGTAGCATGGGTTACGATTATGTTTATATTCTCTAGTTGATAAAAATCATCTTTCGGACCAAATTTCATTTTTAAATGTCCACACTTGAATGAAGTAATTCAAACGTGACTTGGTGAGTTACTAATCTGTGCTCAAAGGGCATCACGGAGGTCAGCGCAAACCATTGGATGTGCACATCTTGTGCTCATGCACCTGTAAAAATGCAACTGTTGGGATTTAAAAAACACACACACATGCACGCACGCCACACATGCTGTATCATATATAGCAGTGTCTGACATAGATGAGATAAGGGGCTTAGACGAAGGGGGCAGGGTTGTTTCTGGCGAAACTCTGAGTGACATAGCAGCTCTGGGGTAATCCTGCTAATCCTCTGCTAGCTCAGGGGTGCAGTGGGACCGAAGACCTTTGACCCTGCTCCAAAAGGAGGTGTTAACGCCAACGCAGAGACCAAACTTGGTGACATTTGAAAACTCACAGCAACAAACCCTCAGCAGAGACGAACCTCGCAAGCTGCGCCTCCACTCCGTTCACAAGTAAATGATCAACTTTTATAGGTCCAGAAAATTCACTGAAAACGTTTGTTTACGATGGACTGCATGCTCGTGTTGTGTTTTAGGAGGTCACAGGGGATTATTATAATGCAACTTATCTCTGAACCACTTTTATGATCACAAAACTGTATGATGTTATTGAGAAACAGCTGATCAGATGCACATTTATTTGACTTCCTGTTACTGTTTCAGTAAAGCTGATCTTTTTGAAGACAACACACAGCAGAAACATGAATATAAGATTATGGAAAACCAGCAGAAATCTTGGTCAAACATGAAAATTGTTTTGTATTGTTCTGCTTTATGTATGGAATTCTTTCTGGAACAGCCCAATAGTTTCTACAAGCAAATCTCTGATAATTGTTTGTAAAGTTATTTTGAACTATTTATGAACTGTTATGTGTAGAAACTTGATATACAAAGTGTGTCAAGCTAATTCCTAGAATATGATTCAACAATATGATATGATAATGATATGATATTGATATTAGGGATGCATGATATTGGATTCTTGACCGATATCCGATATGCCAATATGTTAAAACTTATTTGCCCAATAACCAACACCACCAATGTTTTCCCCTAGACCTACTTACAGAGACTACATAGCTTTCTCTGCTGTGGAATTAAAATACTGCATTATTCTGCACCATCTTTGTCTATTTGGCCAATGCAGATGCCAAAAAGGGGGTTGAAAATGGTTTAACACTATATAAACATATAATATATATATTTTAAAGCAACAGTGCCTTTTATATCGGTGTTATTTTGATGGAATGGCCTATGCCCAATATTTAACTTTATCGCTAATATCGTCCGATACCAATACCATGCCGATAATATTGTGCATCCCTAACTGCTATGATAAAATAATTACAAGTTTAAACTAATGATAAATGTTCAAAATGAGCTCCAAACCTTAGCAACAAATAGAAACGAAAACACAATTTGTTATTTTAAATTCTTGATCTTATGTGATAATCCCCAGATTTTTGGTATAGTTCTTTTAAACTACCCAACATATGAAACTTGGCTAAATAATTTGGTACCACTTTACAATAGTCAGTCTCCCTTTTGGCATTTATAAATATTTAATAAGCAAAATAAACAGTGTGACATTTTACACTTTAAAATAAGGGTCGATTTGATAGTTGCAATGCAATGATAAAGTACAATATTATACCCTAAAAATAAGTTTACAAATGCTAATTGTGCTTACAAGGTAGTAACTTAGTGTGAAATGCTTAATATAACAACTCTAGATTAAATAAATAGGAGAACAGATCACTATTTGGCAAGAAAATAGTCAGTTTTGTCGCTTTCTTGCCCTTAATTAATGCATAATAAGCAGTTATTAATTATTTATAAAGTGTTTATAGAGGAACTAATAACACAGCTAGAAACTATTTATTAGAATCTATAAAGAGAGCCTTACTGTAAAGTGGCATTACTAATTTTAACACATTTTTGGGAAGAATGCAAACTCATCTTAGCTGAGTAAAAGTTTAGCTCAGTCCAAAACTGACTCGGCTCTGAATTACAAACTGACCTCTTTTTTTTTTAACTCATCAGTTTTTTAGTGTATGCATGTTTACAAAACTATACAATTCCTAGCATTTTATTATTTTTTTTTTAACTAGCCCTCGCTGCATGATCATAATGGTTTTATTTTGAAAGGTACAACCGGATGTGTAAGACTCTGTCCAGCTTGACTCATGGTGATAATAGTTGCCTCGCAGGCTGCGCAGCTCACACGCTCAGAACAAGTGATGGGTGTGCGCGGGCTGCTTTCGACCTGGTGCCATCCTGCGCTTTATGAGTCACATGTATGCTTTTAGAAAGAGATAAAACAATAAAATAAAAAATATAAATAAAAAAAGCACGTTTTTATGCGTGTTGGAAGCTTGCTATTTTTAATTTACCTCAGTAAAACAGTTTATAATTTCAGTTTGGGGGACTGCTGCGGATTTGACGCGGGTCAGAGGAGTGAGGCAACATGCCTTAAAGCTGGAGTCCAACTTTTGCACGCGCTTCTTATGGAATATAGTCCGATTCTGCACAGTTTCCATGTCGTGCCATCATCCCACGTGAAGAACAAACTGCTCGTGTTCTGCGTCATGCTCTCCCTGTGGGTTTACATGATCTACTGCTGCGTTGGCTACTGCTCCACGGTACCGAACCTGACGTTCGGTTCGGCGAGGAGCCCCGAACCGGACGCAGCGGCGGCTGACAGCCGGGGCCCGTCCCTGGGGGCCTCCAGGGACTTGTTGAATAACGAGAGCGACCTGGACAGCAGAGCAGACGAGTGGGACGACGTCCGAGGCGAAGCCATCACGTCCAGCTTCCTCAATGAGACGGAGAGTAAAAAGTTGCCGCGGGCGATCATCATCGGGGTGAAGAAGGGAGGGACGCGCGCGCTGCTGGAGTTCCTGCGCCTGCATCCGGACGTCAGGGCGGTGGGAGCAGAGCCGCACTTCTTCGACCGCAACTACTACAAGGGACTCGAGTGGTACAGGTACAATAAATAAAGAAATGAAATAATAATTACTAATTCAAGAGAAGACTAAAAAAAAAAGTGGGGGACACATTTAAAAGTCAAAATCGTGAGTGTTTGTTTGGGATCATGAAGAGACTCCTTCCTGCATCAGCATCTCTGCTTTGACTGCATCACAACTTCAAGCCCCACTTTTTAAAACATGTTCCCACGCCAAACAACGTCAAGAAGAAGCAGTCAAGTTAATTGCATGCCCCCAAAATGATACCACTTCAGCTTAATTCTGCATTTTTGGAGATGTTTCATTTAAAAAGTCTTTTCGATGTGGCTCCAAAACTATAACGCAGAAAATAAACACAGAACGATACAATTCGTAGCAATTAACAATTCAATTTGTGAAACATTTTGCTGACTCGCTCTTCCTCATGACCGAGTTTTTCCTTTCCACTGTCGCCTTCATTGCTCAAAATAGGAGTTTTGATGGAGTTAAATTCAAAGCAGTCTGCTCCTCAGATGAATAGTGTTAAATTATTATTTATACATGTATATATAAATGTTTCTTTTCAGTGCCCTGAGCTCTATTGTGACTTGGGCTACATAAATAAACTGAATTAAATTGAAGTAGGAAGGTTTTTGTTCTCAAGCATCTTCACTGCCTTATAAATTATTGTGAAAACTAAAAACGAACAATAAAGAAATGCAACTTTAGACTTTTCTTGTGCTGACGCATAACACAGCAAACTGAACTGATTTTAAAACCTGTCACTTAACTCTGATTTAAAACTTTCTTTTTGTTATTTTGCAGATGTTCAGATGATTTATTTTCTAGAAACCTCATAGTTTTTTCATTCATTCAACCTTTATTTAGGCAGGTTGATCTCATTGGGCCTCGAGGACTCATTTACAAGAGAGACCTGGCTACAAACTAAGGATGATGGCAACAGTAACAATACAGCAATAGATTTTCCTTGGACAATCAACAATAGACAATCATAAGAGAGAAGTACTGATTTTTTTTTTTTTTAAACAAGTTGATGTAGGCGTGTCTTTATGTAAGAGCTGAAAATGAGCCTCACAGTAATGAAGTGGGACACCAGGTGATAAGATTATCTAGATTATTCCACAGGCTGTTTGTGCACGCAGCATTAAAACCATATTGGAGGAGGCCATTTAAACACTGAGGTTGGGCAACCTGCTGTTTGAACAGCTGCAGGTTCAATTCAACCACACTCGATTAAAAGCTAAATTTTTCAGTTTACGCTGACATTTTGAGTAACTCTTATCAGTCATGTTCTTTTACAAAGTGCAGCTGCTTGTCTGACCTCCTCTGTTAGTTCCTGGACTTTGTTGTTGTTGTTGTTGTTTTACTTCTGTCCTTGGGTTTAGACTCTCTGCAGCTTTTTGACAGTCATGGGATTTAACAGTTTGACCTTGATTTAGTTTAAAAAAGCTCATTGTTGAGTTGAAATGAGCACAAGTTATATAATGAGTTCATCCTTGAGAAGCCTGGAGAGACGATCAAAATTCAAGGCGTTTCAGGCTGTTGATTCTGTTGCAGTGATTTGTTTAGATCGTCAATCCAAGTGGATATCAGTGTCAAAGGGATGTGCAGCTGCTTGCACGTTCAGCTTTGTGCAACGTAACATTTTTATTCTGTCATGGCAACGAATGGCCTTGTAGCTCGTTTACGTACGCAGACTTTTTCCTTCCATTATTGCACTTCCAATGAAAATGATGCATGAGTTCTCAAACTGTTGATCTATTATGCATGAAATGCTGTTTCTAGAAAAAAAAAAGAGAGACGCCAACACTTCAGGTGTCTATATTTGACGGAGCAGAGGGATTAAAAGACAATGTCAGAGGCTCTGGACTGTTTCAAAGCTGCACGAGGCTACAGACGGAGAAGTGAAGCGTTGTTCAAAGGACTTAAGCTCCTTTAAGTATTTTCATGCAGATTTGATCGTTTTATCAAATGATGAGTTTTAGAGAAAAGTTTTTTGTTAATCTCTGCTGATTGGCAGATTAAATTGTAATATTTGTATGTCTACAGTTTGTGCTTTTTATTATTTTATTATTGCTATTTTAATAAGCATCATGCGGCATACAAATTGACAAAAAGAACTACCGTACTTTCCGCCACACACGTTGCACCACCGTATAAGTTGCATCAGTTCAGATACGTCTAATAAAGTGGTGAAAAAAACATAAATAAGTTGCTTCGCTGTATAAATTGCATCAATTATGCGTCACCACTGACTACATGGAACTGTGTTGTGCCAAAAATTGATAGACTGCCAAATGGCGGCGGCGGGAGCACGAATAGGACTTTAACAAGAATTTCACAAGATTAACACTTAAAAACAATTATTTGTTGGCTCAACATTTTAGAAAAACTGTGTCTCAGTTTAACGTTTCCTTAATAAATGCACTATGCGGTCAAATCAGTTGCATTTCAAAAGCCGATGTTGCGGGAGCATGCAGAGGGAGGACTTGCTATGCATTTCTTTGAAATTTACCAGGATAACCACCTAAAAACATTATTTGTTTACTCGACATTATAGTAAAAGTGTGTTTCAGTTTAATTTTTCCTTAATAAATGCACTTTAATGGTCAAATCAACTGCATTTCGCCTAGGTGGCGCGACAAAATGCAGCTGATTTGATGTTTGCAGGAGTTCTGGAGCGAGATGAAGGTGGCTTAGTATGGCAATCCAAGTGTCTCATTAATAGTCACTTTGACCTATTAGTGGTTTGCCATATTTCTCGAGGGCCCTCTAGTGGCTGAAAATGGTAGTTTTTTATATTTTCCATGTCCGGTTGAATGAATTTGTCATATCTCAGTCAAAAATTGGTTATACATATGGGGAAAAAAATGTATATTAGTCGCTTTGGTGTGTTAGTTGCAGGACTTGCAAATTCATGCAAAAAGTTGCAATTTATACGGCAAAATTACTGTAGTTGTGTCAAAATTAAAAAGGCAGATTGACACAGTTTAATTTACACACAATTTAGTTAGTGAATATAAAAATATAAAAACTCAAATCAGGAGTTATTCAACCACTTATTTACAAACGCATACATACAAATCCCATCCATTTTTGTCAAAAAAGATATTCTAAATAATTAAAACAACACACACAAAAAAGACATTGTCAAAGGCGTTTGTTTCCCCATGTTTCAATTCATTGACCCTGGACTAAAGATGAGCAGTCGTTCTGGGGAGAGGCGACGTCTGTTGGGTGGGCTTATCAGCTCTTGTGGAGACACTGAGTTGTGCCCATGCTTTTTATCTGTTGTGATTGGTGTGTCCTTCCTGCTGGACGTCTGCTGTGCCCCTCACGTCGGAGCCCCACACAGAGAATAGCCCTTCACACAGCATGACGCCGACCACATTATTGCATGTTTTCAGTCCTCGGACGAGAAAAAAAGAAGCAGACAGACAATTGTGCACACTTACGGAGCACAAGAGGACACTCCCAAAAGCCGTGGGAACGGCTTCCTCTGCGGCCCCTCCTTTTTTCATCAGTAGCATAATTCTAACTTCCTCCTGTGTATCTTTTTTTTTAAGACTCGTTTACTGAATTGAAGCCTGGATCAAGCTCCTCTGGGCTCCATATTCGATGTGACTTAATTGCTGTAACCATGTTTTTCCTCTTGAGATTCCACATGAAGAACAAAGAGGAGCTTTCTTACAAACTCACTGAGGGTGTCAAAGAAGACAGCCTAATCCTCTGTAGGGCCCCAGGGGGGGCTCAGTGCAGGCCGGTGGCAGATAGAGGGCAGTAAATTTAAAGTGAGCCTTTTCTCACTGTTTCGAGGGAAAGGCGATGCTGGAGAACCCCTGAGGACTGCATTAACCCTGACAATAAAAGAGTTGACAATTAGTGTGAAACACGTTTTCACTGCCTTCACTTTGTATGCAAATATGCTCACATGGGTGAAAGTGCCCTTTGAGGAGGCGCAGCAGGAGTCCATCACAGAGCGCAGTCATTGGAACCCGCCAAAATAAAAGATACTATTTGACTTTCTGAGCGTGGAAAGTTGTGCAGAGTCCAGTTGGGGTGTTTTGTTTTGCTTACTTGGCACTTTTAGATGCAAAGAGGATGACGGGATCTCCCAGCGTCAGCAGCACACTGACAGAGAAAAGAGGGGGATGTTTAGGCCTGTCGCAATAAACAATAAATCCATTAATCGCACAATAAAAGAAAATTATCAACCTCATTTTCATTTATCGGCTTTATCGTTTCTTTGTGTCTTTCTGAAGACACCGGATGACAAAAAGCTCAACTCCAGTGCTCTTCACTGATCCATCCCGTTCTCTTTTCTCTTTAAAATCTGTCTTAACCATCCAAAATCGGGTTTTTGGATCATTAAGCTACGAGCTAAGCTAGCAGGCCGAACTCAGGAAAAAAAAAAAAAAAACTTCCATCTTCTCAAAGCTGCAAAATTCACAGTTGAAACCCGTGCCTTTGTGTAAAAAGTTGTTTTTCCCTGCAAAAAGAAGCTGAGAACTTGTTTACTAATATTTATTAAAACATTACATGGCAAATGCTATGCTAAAGAGCTCAAACCACACCAAGCGTCTACCATTTTGAGAACCGAAAAACAGGAATGAGAGACAGCCCATGTCACGTCAAAGGGCCTCCCTCCCATTTTTCTTAAAGAGACGCGTTGCTCACTCCCTCACTATCCATCTATAGGTTCAAACAGTCTTATACTGCCATCAAATGGTCAATAAAGGTACTACACATACAAATTAACCAACATTTTTTCTTAAAATTGACAATAATTACTAATTATTTTCAAATTTCAAACAATATTATCATTTATCACAATAATTTCTGAGACAATTAATTGTCCAGCAAAATTTGTTATTGTGACAGGATGTTTCAAAAACGCATTTCACAAGATCATTCTGTTGCTTCAGATATATGTTTTTGATGCAATGCCGCTCAAAAACTTTCAAAGTTTTGCCTTAAATTAAAATTTTGATTCAGCTTCATTAGAATAAATCCTCCCCAATGTAAATTCTGCCAACGTGCACTTCCCCGTGTCTTTTAAAGGTTGAAGACTTGAGTTGAAATTTGTTGCAACAACCCTATCTTGAAGCAATTTGTCAAATCGCGGCACTTCTCGCAGCACTCTGGAAACACTGAAACCAAACAAGCCCTCTCCATTACATCCCCTTGAGTTGTTGACTGCTTCATCGCCGTCTTTTGAAGACTCTTCAGAGAGAATTTGTTTCCTGCCTCAGTCTTTCTCTCTGCTGCACAGACAGCAGCCGGAGCATCCTGAGAAAGAGGCCGTCTGTCTCAGCCTCTTTTGTTTTGCTCCTTTGAAGTCTTGTTGGAATTTGCTGATCCTCTCAGACCCACATGCATCTGTAGGGAATTACTTGATGGGTCCAAACAACTACATAAATGGGAAATGTACACGCAAAAAACATTTATATATATATATATAAAATAGAAACAGTAAAATCACAGCTGGAGTTTAAAAAAACAAGCTTTGATGTATGAAAAAAGAAAATGTTTTAAATACACCAGGGGCTGAACACAGCTTTTCTTACTTACAGTTCTGTAGAGAGCTTGAAAAGATCAGAAAACCTGATCAAAACATCTTTCAATGAATCCTCCTTATGGCTGACGCATGCTCCATCCTGATGGTGTCATTCTTGCAGCAGTCATAAAAGTCAAACCAGCCCATTGAATATGATGTTTTTTAATTTAACTGTTTCACAAACTCACTGTCATGGATTTGAGTTTGTGTTTTGTACTCTAAATGAACTTTTATTTGCAATTTGTAGTTTTTGTAATGTTCACGGCCTTTAGAAGTCATAAGCTGTCCCTGTTCTAGCTCCTCACCCACCACTTGTGTCCCGTTCTTAAACAGTGCAGCTATTATCATTCACTAATCACCCCCTCGGTAAAATTGCTTCTTGTCTCTTCTTACTTTTGCTCAGATCCTCTGTATGTACTGTTGTCATGCTGTCATCTCACTTTAGGTACCAAGTGAGTTGCAGTTTTTGCCTTGGTGCCTTCTTCTTGCCTCCATTTTGTTTGCATTTGGGTCCTTCTACAACTAACTACAGGTAGTCCTCGACTTACGACGGAGATCCGTTCTCATGCGGCGTCGTAAACCGAATTTGACGTAAGTCGGAATGTACGTAAATAAATGTAGCGTACCTGTTTTACCAAGCGCGTAAACCATGTAAGTCCATGGTGATGGCCTTCCTTTTCCTCGATGCACTGCATCAGAAGAGTCCTCCTTGCGTTTTGGGAGCCATAATGAAGGGCTAATGAAGGGCTAATGGCCTACTGGGATGCTAGTGACGCCGTCCTCCTCCGTACAGTACTGTATTCCTCCGCAGCTGCACCGCAACTGTATTTTTCCGCCGCTGCGCCGCCGCGTTACGACGTTTAACGTCGTAAAACAGACATAAAAACCGACGTAACCGCGTAATGCGAATAAGGGAGATGCGGCGTAACTATGAAACGTCGTAACTCGAGACCGCCGTAACCCGAGGACTACCTGTATTTTCTTTTACCAAAAATATTTGCTCAGTTGGGAGTATTAAGTAGCGACATGTAGTATTTGTAACTTTTAAAACTTTTTGCATAATTCCCCATAGAAATTGAGATATTTCCACTTCCCTTTTGTGAGCTTCCTTTTACGGTAGGTTAAGTTAGTCGTGCTAATTTTAGTTTTTTTTTTTTGCTACAGTTTTATTACATTTAACTTTTAGCTAATGTTTTGATATTTTTATCTTTTAGCTACAGTTTGGCTGTTTTTTGCGTTTAGCTATAGTTTTGCAAAATTACACTTTAAGCTCTTGATTTGCTAATTGTAGCTTTTTGCTACAGGATTACTGAATTTTGCTTTTAGCCAATGCTTTGCCTTTAGCTTCCACTGCTACTTTTTGCTGTTACGTTTGCACTTGATTTAACTATAATTGAATTGGTTTTGGCTTGCAACTTTTTGCTAATCTTAGCTTCAACTCTGCTTATTTAACTTTAACAGCTCTGTTAACAATGAATTCTTCAACAAATATCAGCAGTCACTCAGCACTCCGGCTTCTCACTGCATTTTAGCAGAAAAAGCGATTTCTCTAGTTTAATATTTGAATGAGTTTTGTTGCAATTGACACAAACAGTTTTTGTTTTTAGCATTCATCTGATCCTTGTAGCCAAAGAGTGCATGCAAAGTAGTTTATTGTTGTTATAATTTAGACATATTAGTGTAAGTTAAGTGATCTTGGTTTTTGTTTCACATCACTTTCACAGATGTGTTTCACAACTCCCAGTTTTACGACATACACCAGGAAAAGCACAGGTGAAAATACAACTTGATGTCATTAAACACACCTGTCTTTACCTGTTAATGTACTGTTTTTACTTGTTTTGTTTGGAGTTTTTTGTTTATTATCATTGCTATTATTAAAATGTGTGTGTGTGTGAGTGAGAAACTCCTCGTAAATCAACGTAATTTCTGTTTTGCCATAGGTCTTTTGATAAACATCGCAGAGGAAAGTACAAATGGAAAGAACCAAATCAATGCTGGCTGCGCTCCACTCAGCTGTGGGGCTTTTGTGTTCCTGCTTCACTATCGCACAGCCGTCGTGGCAAGAGGCCAGCCGATGCGTGCAATCAGAACGATGCCGGTCTGCACAGCGCTTGTGGAAATTATTGAACATGTGTTGGACTTTAAATAGCCACAGTGGGGCGTTACTTCCTGCTGGGCTTTACTTTGGTTCAGACCCTCCAATAACAAAAAAAAAAAAAAAAAAAAAAAATCATTTAAAATCCCTTTTAGTATGAAACTGACATGAACTCACCGAATGGAGGTGATCCGGCCAGGTGAGAGGGGCAGATGTCAGTCTGGCCCAGGCTCCGACCGTAGACAGCTGCGTATATGTTCAGGACCTTGGGGGGCTTACAGCGCAGGACCATTATGTCTCCTTCACATACCATGTGTTGTTTGTGCTCAGCTGAAGGGGAAACAAACAGTAAAGACGATGAGCTGGTGGGACATACCTCGATTCTATGCTCATCCTCAGAGAAATCATGGACTCACTGGGTTTGCATTTGTAATCCACATGCAAGTACTTGGCAGTGCCAGGGCAAGGGTCCGTCCCAAACAGCAGGTGATTGACAGGTAGCCGGCAGTCTCTGTGGCTTTGACACTCCGATAGCAGCTTCTGTAAAACATTTAAAAGAAATCCAGCATACAAATTCAAAAATACTTTATTAATCCCAAAGGGAAATTAAATGTAACTCGTTATCCTCGTTTCATTAAGATATGTTGTAGATACTGATGGCTGTAGACACGAAGGATCTCTTGTAAAGGTCTGAACCGCAGTGGATCCTAAGAAAATGGCCGCAGACGCCATCCGGTCTGTCCACCCAGACTTGGCTGGCCTCTCAGTTCCCCAAGCTGCAGGACAACCCGTATCCTGAGAAGAACTCCTCCCTGAGCAATGGTCACTCCTCCCAGCAGCCTGTCGAGCTCCTCGTCACTGCGGACAGCCGGCTGCAGGTGTCAGGGGATGATCCCAGTCCTTGATGTCATGAGCCGTATTTCCTGCTAGTTCCAGGATCTCAGTGGTCTGGCATTCGAGCACAGCTGGCAGGTAGATGGGAATGCATCTACGGCACCTCCTTTTTCAACTCATTTGACATTTGTGGCTGTTGTTGAGGCATTGTTTCAGCTTTTGAGATATTAAAACATCTTGATGTCATGGTTACGCATCATCACAAATACCTAAAAGTTAAAAAAAGTTGCAGTAAAAATCCTTCCAGCTGCACAGCATCAGACACCAGAAGAAACATCCATCCAAAAAAAAAAGGTGATTTACATCCAGAAAAAGAGGAATTAAAGTTTCCAGAAGCAAAATCTCAGAACGAATGTTAACAGAGCTACTCCTCCAACATGCAGCCACCCCGAGCGGCGCAATTCTAGAATCAAGGTTTCTACAGAGTCCACTGATGCAGCCCCACAAAGGGGAACTCAAAGACAACTAAAACAGATACAAAAGACAACTGTGCACGGTAAATTAAAGACAAACTCTGCCTTCATGAGTCCACAAGACACTTAATGCATTTACCGCTAAACTAAAATGGGCCCGTGAACAAAGTCGCTCCAGCAGTAGCTCATCTCGAACCCCCTACACAAAAAGCACACCTGCAGAGCAGTAAACGCCGAGCAGCCATGGTTATTGCGGGGCCCGGACGGAGGCTCCCCTTCACAGAGCAGGACCTCGCCGCTCCCGTAGAAGGCCGACTGGATGGAGATGGTGGAGTGGCGAGGACAGTGGAGCCTCAGAGGCGTGCCGTCGCAGGCGTGCGCAGAGTGGCTGGTGATGATCCTCGACAGGTAGTCTGGTGAACAGAAGACACTGCGTCACACACACAGCATTGCACCATTGTCAAAAGCACACATTAGTTACATTTAAGTGTAATAACCTGAGTTCTTGTTAAAATACATATTCTAACAGATTAATAATATGAACTGGATGTACAGTACGTTTACAATTTGACACTTGGGAGTCAACCCAAGATGGCTGCCACAGCTAATTAACCTTGGCGCACACACGTTTCACAGATGTTGAGCAGAAGTGTAACAGGACGGTAGCTCAGAAAGAGCCTTTCACAACAAAATGCTAAACGCGACATCTCGCCGGAATGCATGAGATTGCAAGGTTTAAACCAAAACTAATTACTGTATTTCTCAGCACAAAATGCATCTCAGTATAAAACTCTGGCGTTAAAGGCAGCAGGTGATGGAACGGGAGTCTTTTCAATCATTGGTCGTTTAATTTTGAAGGAGGATGTAGGGGCCCGGATGAGATGGCCCAGGGGCTGGTTTTGGCCCACGGGCCGTAGTTTACTCATCTTCTTACAGAACTGATGGTTTCAGGCTCCTTTTAGTTAGCGTCAAAACTCTGCAGTGCTTCCAAGGTGGCATTCAGTGTTGCAATGATCCATTCAGAGGCATTTACATTTTCTTTTAAATCTTGGCGAAGCAGCTTCACAGAGCAGGGCCATCACGTTTACTAGGGAAGCCCATTTCCGCCACTCTAATAAAAAAATGGCAGAAATTATCTCAAAATAATGAGATAGTATCT
>JARVGS010000472.1:21519171-21531381 GCA_031762315.1 Hypsolebias antenori | reverse complement strand
ATATATGTATATATATATATATATATATATATATATATATATGTATATATATATATACAGTATATATACCTATATAAATAAATGAAGGCGTTTTAAACCCTTCCCACCTTCTTGCAATTTTCTAAACAATGTTTCTAGACTTTAAACGCTAAAAAAGTGCACAACATATCATGATCTCTGCCACGTGCCAGGGCTTCTGGCCACGCCCACTTCTCCGCTGCAGAACGGAGATCATGGCAGGCTGCAGGAGGGAGCTTGTCTCTGTAGGCTGCACACTGGTGCTAAATAATTTCAAATAATTTATTTTAAATAAAGAATCCATGCCAGTTGTGCGGCTCATCCATCAGTCAGCCAATTGTGTGTCATGTCCCGTCTTACTTTGAAAAACCATGAAAGTTGAATCTCGAAGTAGAGAGGGACTACTGTGTATATACCATACAAGCTCCAGGTCTCTCTTGCAAATGAGTCCTCGAGGCTCAATGAGATTAACCTGCCTAAATAAAGGTTGAATGAATACATATACTGTGAATAAAAATAAAAAGCACACATGACTACCAGCTAAAGCTACATGAGGCTTATTGGAAGGTGACTCTTGTATGAACTACACGTTCACCAGGACTTATCACAAAAGAGCTCTTAATATGTTTAAACAACATGACATTTTATACTCTAATGAAGAACTGCAGGGAATGAAATGTTGCAGCGTACTGTAGATTTTATTTTCAGTATCAGCACATCGAGTTTAAAGCTAACGAAAAGTTGATTGTATTAAACCAGATATTTACTGTTGTTTCCATAAAAACTTCAAAGATTCAATTCATTTGAGTCAACCAGCTTCTGAGGTTGCATCTTTGTCTGGTTTAGTACTGATCCTCTTTGGGACATGTTAGCCATTATCCAGTGAAGCCTAGTTATCTTACTCTGCTCCAAACATGACTAAAAGCAGCATGCATTCATGCGGAAAAGACCACACAAGCAATTTATGTATTCTTCAGATTTGCACATTTGCATGTTCATAAACTGTTATCCCATTTGGAGATTGAGATGTGACAATGAGGCAATGCTTGAGTTGTGAATTGTGTTCACACGCTCTGCCTGGCGTGCTCTTGCACTTTAGGTGCACACTTAAATCAGCTCGTGACATCTATGATTGGACTCTTTATGATGATTGACGAGCCCCTGAGCGGCAGAATCTTTCACAAAGCATCTATGTCAGTGTTAATTTAGATTTCATTCATTTGCACTTTTGCAAGTCACTGTGTTTTTAAGCATCTGCCACCAGCAAATCAAACATAAACAAGATGTTTTTTTTTCATTTTTATTTGCAGGGACTTGATGCCCAAGTCATCAGAAGGTCAGCTGACGATGGAAAAAACTCCCAGCTACTTTGTTACGAGGGAAGTCCCCGCTCGGATCTACACCATGTCCAAAGACACCAAACTGATCGTTGTTGTCCGGGATCCAGTCACGAGGGCCATCTCGGACTACACCCAGACGCGCTCCAAGAAGCCGGACATGCCTCACTTTTAAAAACATGTCAGCAGGTCTGATTGACACCACATGGAGCGCCGTTCAAATCGGCCTGTATGCCAAGCACCTCGAGCGTTGGCTGCAGTTCTTCCCCATGGCGCAGCTGCTGTTTGTTAGCGGAGAGCGTCTCATTACCGACCCCGCGGGTGAGATGGCTCGCGTCCAGGACTTTCTCGGACTCAGGAAGGTTGTCACGGAGAAGTATTTCCACTTTAACCCAGCAAAAGGCTTCCCCTGCCTTAAGAGACCCGAGGGGATAAGCAAGCCACACTGCTTGGGAAAAACCAAAGGCAGGACTCACCCTAATATTGACCCGGAGGTGGTGCAGAGTCTAAGGGACTTCTATAAACCCTTTAACAGGAAGTTTTACAAGATGACAGGGCAAGACTTCGGCTGGGATTAACAGAAAAAAAAATTTACAGACTCATGCTGGTCTTTTGTCTGTGTTTTTATTTTTCTATCATCTCATCACCTGAGATAGTGTAATGTACAGTTTTTAGTGGTGTGTAAAAAAAACTCAGAAGTCTATTTTATGATTATTTATTGTTAAAATATTGAGTCACAAAACTGCCCAATTAGTTTGTTTGTCAAGGTTTTTCTTTGTATTTTTCTAGAAGCGCCACGCCTTTAAAAAAAAAAAATTCTTTACAGGTGTTATTGAGCAGCATCTGTGTTTTATATGGAATTCTTTTGGCTTTTATTTCACCTCAAACTGGATGAAATTCAGCCCCATAACAAACTGGTAATATCCCCTTAACATTTGCCTGACCCTCAGAGGACTGTGCACCCACTTAGTCAGGTCGATAGCAGCCTCAGCTGATCCCGTGCAGGTGGATCAATGCAGTAATAGCTCCTCATCATGTCAATTAGGCCTGACTGATGGCATTGCCTTGATCTCTTGAGCGTCTCAATAAAACATTTATCCATCAACGGTGCAATGTTTATGGCTGAGCCTTAAGCCAAACTCAAGTTAATATAAAAATATAATTACTGCTGGAGTTTTCTGACTTAACTATTATACGGATGATCCAAGGGGGGGAGTTGGTCACAACACCAGGATGCTATTATCAGATTTCCTTCATATAGGTGCTGCTCGAGCTTCATAATCCCTATAGAAAAACGATTTTATATAAAAAAAAGTCATATGACTGAGTCACACTTATTGATTTGAAGTAAAATTGCTCACATAGATCACTCTGCGCAGTTATTTTCTACTGCTGTTGATGCTATGTGCGTTCAATTCAACCTGCTCCAACAGTAGATCACTGAATGTGTCTCTTTTTGAACTTTCCCCTGGACAGAATTCAAATCAGCCCAGTTCAGCTTTAGTTAATGGTTGAGTTTTATTCAGCCTTTAAAAACAATCTTTTATCAGCATTTTTTTTATCATCACTCAGTGTCATGATGAGCTGCAACCCCTCAGCGGAGGCACTGTTTTTTGCTGTTTGATTTGCGGTGCAGACCTTACGATGAAGCAGTTGCGAGTGAAATGATGCAGTTGTGTTTTCACCAAGTTGGAAATAAATCTGTTTTTCCAGAGTACTTTTTGTCGTTCGTATTTATTGTTTAAAAACAGCAGAAATGATCCAAATTTGCTGAATAAGCGGCACTTGTGTCATTACCTGTTTGGATTTTTGGCATTCTGCAGCAGAAGGCAGTGCGCTCTGTTTAATGAGCCGTCTTGCACATTATTGTGTTAATTAGCACAGCGATATTAACGACTTTTAGCTGTTTCAGCCTCCCACCTCCACCACTGAGCGTGTTGTCATGAATCCAGCAAACACATGTTAAAGTGGCAGGTTTCTCATCTGCGGAGGACTATCAGATTATAGGCGCTTGTTTATCTCCCTTGGTAGTGCACTTTTAACCATTAGTCAGACTTAAATTCTAAAAATCTTTAGAAAGCTGATTTTGCTGCCGAGTATAACATATTTTTTTATTTCACAGATATTTATTATTATGATTCTTTATTTTTTATGAAGGCGCTGCTTGTTGTCACTTAAACTTGTTTTTCAAGCTGTCTGTTCCATTATTCATGTTTAACAGGCAGCAGCAGATAAAGAAGTGATGCCTTGAGAGAAAGAGATGAATCAACCCACTCTATTAACAAACAACCTTTATTTAACTCCATGGCGAAACACCTTCATTTACCTGTGGCTGCCAGAGGTGATGAAACCAGTTTCCCTGATGGCAGGCCGGCTGTCTGATCACCCAGGATGGAGCTCCCTTTGCAATTAATGTGGATGGAGGAGGAGTGCTGTAATTGCCATGCTCCCAGCTGGGAATTCACTGTTAGCATACATCCCTGCAGGCTGTTGTAAGGGAGGCTGCGCTTCTTTGAAGGTTTGAAAGACAAGAAAAATAGACACCTGGCATTGTGGAGAATCGAGCACCTTCAAACATCCACTTGACAGCTACTGCAGGGGGAATAAAATCAGAGGCTCTGTTAAAAAAAACAAGGGACGGAAAATGAAATGCCTCATGTCCAGAAGGGTGTTTGGTTCTGAAAACAGCAGTACAGGATTTTTAGGTTTGGGTGGAAGCAAAAGGATGAATTGTTGCCTCATTAAAACATCAATAAAAAATGTCTTAGTGGGCCAACATGTAAACTATGCAAAGATTGGGTAAAATATTCTGAATCAAAATAAGCTTTCTTATCATTGTACAGAAATAGATTGCAATTATGTTCATACAATCGTCTGAAAGATGGGCGGCGTGCACGTTGCTGCTGCTCCTGAGAGCGCAGCCCCTTATTCCTTTTAGATAGAAAATGGAAAAAGGCCATGAGGAGAGGATAGTATTACAAAAAAGATCTCTTCACATCTTGTCCTTATCAGGACATGATTTAAGACATCAGAAAACTCTACCAGCAAGCACATTTATAGACACATTACATATGCATTTGATGACAAGACAGTGAGATTTGTCCTTGAAGCACTTCCATATAGTCTATAATCCTGATAAGATGTTGGTGTCAGCTGGTACAGCTATGATAAGCATTCACAGAAGTTCTCATGGGGGGTGGGGTGGGGTGCAATATACAGAGCTTTTCTGTAGTTTACACATATCCCAGGAGAAATTTGATGTTGGCCTGCTTCAAGGCCAAACGGGGGAGTCAGATTCAGATAAGCTGCAATTGTTGATTTTTTTTTTCCAGGTAGACTGTTATTTCTCATTAGCCTTGAGTTCTGCTGGTACTTTGCATCCAAAATCACCAGATTTGTGGGCATTCAACTAGTCCATGCTTATGAGCTCTCTCCAAGGTCGTCTCCAACATGCTGGCGAGTCCCAGAAACTGCAGGTGGCCTGCAATTCTCACAAATTGCTTCCATCTTATAGTTTAGCTCATAAATCAGCTGATTTTGAGTACTCAAAGCACAAACCAAACCTTCATACAGACTCTGCAGTTTTGCCAAGGCCAAAGCCGCTGCCGCTGTCTTCAGCAATAGTCGATAACATAGGTGTCCTCCAGTGCCAAAAAGCTGAAACCCTGCTATCATGATTCCAATTATATAAACATCTTCGGCGTCCTCCTGAGACAACATGGAAAGGCACACCAGCTTCCAAACTCCCCATGAATCCATGGCGTATCCTGCAGCGTGCATCTCAATGGGGCATGAGGGTTCTCCAGGACCTTGTCGCTTTGTTGAAAATATTTTATTGATTGCGTTGAAAGTCCAGCTGATCAGTAGTTTTTGTTTCAGAAGATGTGTAAATAGGAGCTTCAGTACACAAGACAGATCAAAAAAATCAGGAGGAGGACGGGAGAGGGAAGAATCCATCTTCCACGAGAGTGAGAGAGGAAGAAAAAAAATCAGCCTATGCCTGCAGAAACAACTGCAAAACATTCATTTACTTTAAGCCTGACTGGATTGTGAACAGTTTCTGCTTTTAAAGATGCAATTCAGGGCCCGATTCTTTATAACCACCTTGTTAACTCGCATAAACAATAGATCAAGCAAACTAGGCTTGAGAGGAAAAAAGCAAAATGACAACCTGGACTTATGGTAAACATAAAGTACATATGCAGTACAGTATAGTTGTACCCTGGTCTGACCAGATTTGCCGTATTTGCCTACAATCATCAGGCGACCAGCTAACATTGAGCAACAGATAATGCATGCTGTACTGGGCACACTATCTTTTACTGCAGTGTCTATTCCTGTGGATATATAAATATATATTTACATTTTTTTATCTGTCAAAATAACGTTTATCCAAATTTTGAATTTCAATTATTGGCCTAACCTTCATGCATCATTTCACCCCTGTTGAGCTGTCCTTGTGGCCATATGGTCTGGATGTCTGAAAGAACAAGATGCTGGTCACAGGGGGCTGAATTTAATTTAATTTCATTACAAAGTATTTATTTTTTCATACAATGACCTAGTTTAAAAATAACAGTAGGAGCTCAGAGTAGAGCAGCTGTTCCTTTGCTTTTAAAGGAGTCAGCTGAGATGTTTCAGGCATTTGAGTAAAATACCCTCTGGATACCTTCCCTTGAAAGTTTTCAAGGCATGGCGTGCTGGGAGAGGATCCCTGGACAGACCCAGAACCAACTGCATGGATATATCCTTTCTGGTTTTGGAGCCCCTTGGTATCCCCCAGGAGAAGCTGAAGTGTCAGTGGGATTAAGGATGTCTGGGTTTCCCTCCTGGGCCTGTTGCCACAACACAACCAAGAATAAGTAAAAATGGATCTTGTTATTTTAGCGACTAAAAATAACCTTGTTTCACTGTTGATGCTGTTTTTCTAACCTTGCAGAGCAAAGTATTATGACAGTGGTATTGTATTTATGCAGAAGATCCAAATCTTATTGGCTAAACCAACCAACAAGACTCAGCAGCTTCAGGTAATTCATGATGCACAGGAGCAAAACGAAGAAAAAACATAACTGAGTCACCAACACATCACTACAATACAAAAAGATGACAACATTCCTGATAACACAGTGACAAAAAGCTCAACACCAAAAAACACAACTCGAATGTTTCAGTCTGATTTATTTCGAAACAATTTGACTTATATTTATATCAAGCCACACAGAAACGTTCATTAATAACTCCTAAACTAGTTTTAACATTTTACTTCAGATGAACATTAGCCAAATCCTAAAAAGTATTAACTAACAAGCCTGATAACCTCTCAACCTTTTAACCCGGACATGGACCGAGTCGAGCGTTAAAAGTGGAGTCACTGGGATCAGTGGGGCTCCAAATTCTTCTGTTAGGATCCAAGAGTCAAAACGAAAAAAGAACAGCTGTTTTTTTTTTTTTAAACACATAAATGTCCAAGAACAACTGCAATAATTCAGCAAGTAATGGGTTAAACATAAAAAAAAAAGAATCAAAGTTTAAAACCCATCACTATTCATTGTAATCCCATATGTGTTCAAGCTATTTTTCTGCAGTATTGTCCAATACTGCTTGTTTTACTGAGTTCTCTTTGGCTTGTTGCAGAAATAATCAGCGTTCAAGACCTCATTTCTGCAACCTGAGGATGTCGACTGTTCAGAAACTCAAAACGATGTGATATTTCCTATTCATCATCTGTAATAAAAAAACTTCCACAAGTCATTGGCGGACACAAAAACAGAAAAGTAAAAGAAAAAATAAGTTGAACATGCCGACCATAAATAACTTTTGTAGCTGTTCAGTTTAGCAGAAGGATCATGCGCTTTAGCTGTTCCGTTGACACCTTGAGAGTGTTTAAGCACCCGAGGAAAACTTTCTTTTTAATCTGTAGCTGTCAGAGTGTCAAGAGGTCTGACAGCTCCAAAGTTCACACCGTGTTCATTTCGTCAAGCTCACTGACGACTCCCAACTCTCATCACAAGCAGAATTTATTGGAGGAAGCTCTGAAAGAACCAGGAGTGAATTAAAGATTTGTTTGGTGTTAATGGTTTGTATACTTGTAACTTTATTCAGTTCAATTCAGTTCAAAAATACTTTATTAATCCCAAAAGGAAATTAATTGTTGCTGTAGCTCATTTGTCCTGGTTTCATCAGAGTTGTTATAGATCCTGATGTATTTGGGTAGGAAGGATCTCTTGTAGCGGTTCGTCCCACAGCAGATCCAAAAAAACTGGCTGCAGATGCCGAACTGTCCACCCAGAACCAGCAAACCTATTGGGCAGCAGGACAACCTGAATGCCATGCAGAACTCCTCCCCGAGCGATGTCATTTCTCTCAGCAGCTGCCGCACCCCTCGTCACCGCTGCAGGTGCTGGGGGACGATCTCGGTCCTCCTGCTGTCACGAGCCACATTTCCCACTACCTCCAAGATTCCAGTGGTCATGCACTCAAGCACCACCTCTAGGTTGATGGGAATGCATCCATGGCACCTCCTTTTCAACCCATTTGGGATTTGAGGCTGCAGCTGAGGTATTTTTTTGAGCCTTTGAGATGTTAATTAGCTGCTCCCGGTTGTACAAAAATAACTTGTTATGGTTACACATCATAACAAATGTCCAAAGTTAAAAAAAAAAAAGTTTCATTAAAAATCCTTCCAGCTGCACAACATCTGATACCAGAGGTAGTCAGCCCATAAAAGTGATTTACATAAAAAAAGAGGAATTAAAGTTTTCAAAAGCAAAATCTCAGGATGAAAGTAAGAGAGCTACTCCAACATGCATGAGCAGCGCCTTTCTAGAACAATTCTCAGTTGTTCATATGCATCTTATTCAAAATGTGTCTCAAAGTGAATCTCCTTTAAACCATGAATTGATGCAGCTTTGACGGCTGCGGCTCACCGTTTTCTGTCTGATCTGGTTTCAGTCTGAGTAAAACACTTCGGGGCTCATCGTAGGATGAAACAAACACGACCACACGGAGTAAGCGTTGACACTAAATGACATGGCGACACAGTGAATCAGAACTGCTCTCCACATGCTTCTGTTAGTTCACCTGGGAGGTATGTTGTTGCTTGTCAGGTCTTATCAAGTTATCTGTGAGTTTGGAAAGTGTTTATTAGTGAAAGTGATGCCCAAAAGGGCTGGTATTGTTTTAAATAAGATGCTAAAAGAGGGTTACGCTTGATTAATGTCTTCAAGACACCAGCACTATGATAACGGAGCTCATTTTTCCATTTTAATCTGAAAACTTTTTGGATTTAAACAGTTTTATATTACGTTGCAGCGCACCAGAGCTATATAACCATGTAACAAAACTTTTCACATTTGTGTCCCTGTGCTAGTTATCTTAATGACATGTTTATTTTTGCACAATCCTGTCACTGCAGCAAATCACATATTCCAGATGCATTACATTTTCCAAGAGCCCGCTGAGTCCACCATTCCCCTTCTGACTTCAAACTGGTTTTATTAACATCATACGTGCACAGTTTATGCTTTCCATTTTGTGTAAGTTTTGTAAGCACGGCAATGAAATCTTTAAGATTTAGCCTTGTGTCCAGAGCCCATTTAAATGAGCTACAGAGGAGCTCTGTGACCAAATGTTTCAATTCTTCACACATTTTTTTTTTTTCCTAAAGCAAATCCAGAATGTGATGATCACAAACTTGGGCTGGCACTAGCGTCAGCTGGCTAGCACCAACTGATGTTAGGATCCCCCATAAATTTGGTTCAATTATTTAAAATTAAACAAAACATTAACAATAACCTTTCATAGCTGCCTTTTTTTTTTGTAAAAAGTTCAACTTACCATGACACAACATCACTTTATTTTCACGCCACCTTTCATGTTGACTTATGCGAAGACCTGAAAGTCACTGAACTTTCTCATGGGTTGGATGTTGTCCCACCAGTCACAGCTTATTAGAATTGAAGGAATAAAAGCCGTGGAGCCATGTCAGCTATTAAACTGCTTTCAGCTTAAATTAAAAACTGTTGGCACACACTTACCTTCTGTGTTACGAGCCTTTTTGAAAAATTAATTGCCTCTAGCGAGCTTCTTATAATGTAAGAAGCTTTTATTTTAGCATGTTCGGTATTTTCAGCTGGAGAAGAGCGACGAAGAGGAAGAAGAAAAAAAAAACTCATTGGAGAAGTACAGAGCCTTAAAATCTGTGGAGCCAGTTATTTTGTCTTTGGATAGAAACTCAGTTCTTAGTGGACTAAAAATGATTTTCTTTTTCAAGGTTCGCAGGGTGCAGATACATTTTTTTAAAGCTGGCAGTTCTTTGATCCGGTGGCTTGCCATGATTTGTCTGTTATTAATGTGGAATTAGCTTCACCACTGATGTGGATTCATCACTCACACACTCGTCTTCAGCTCCAACTCTGCACACAGCGCTGACAGACCAAACGATGCAGATGCCAGAGGATGTGTCTCCAAATAAATAAGGAGTTAGCTACTAATATTTTGATATCACTGAGTTTTATTCTGTTGCATAAATCAGCATTTTTAATAGCTGTTTAACTGATTTTTAAAAAATCCAAAATACTGAATACAGTAGTCCATAGTTTATCACAGAGTTTAGGGAAACTGACTCGTCAATCAATTCAGTAGGCGTCAGCAAATGGCCAATCGGCGACCTCAATTTGTCCTGTAGGTAAACGCTCCTTGTCTGTGGAGCTGTCCACCTATTTTTTTCTTCTTCTTCTTCTTTCGGCTGTTCCCTTCACTGTGGTGACTGCAGAAGAAGGGGATAGCCGAAAGAAGAAGAAGAAAAAAAAAATAGGTACTATAATGATCTGGGTGTTTAAGGTCATACAAATTCACACACACTAGAAAATGACACGGGAGTAGATTTTCACTTCTGTCCTGGTCCCACAGAAAAAAATCCTGTCCCAATCCTGCTCCCGTTCAGAATGACTCCCGCTCCTGTACTGCTCCTGCTTTGTTTTTTTTTCTTCTTCTTCCATTTAATCTTTAGGAAATACATTGAAGTTGATTTAATCTTCTGCCCAATCCTTTTAACATTACTTTTTGTTTAACCCATTACAGACTGGAGAATTGCAAGTCCGGCATTCCAGAGTGAAGGCTTATTGAAAGAAAACTACAACATAGTCCATTTGCTGGTTCCCGCTTCTGCCTGGTCCTGTTAACTTTTCGTGCTGTCCCATCCCAGTCCTGTGAGTTATAATAAAGTTGACTCCTGTCCTGCCGGAATCCTGCGGGAATCCCGTGACCTGCAGGACTCCTGAAAATATGTCATCCTCTAAAACACGCTTCCAGCACCGCCAAAATAAATCATGTTCTAACGGCTACATAGGACTGAGGTTTAGTCCTGAAGGAAGCAGTCACCACACAAGCACCAAAGAATACACTCATTTACTTTCTCTCCTTCTTTCTTCCACAGCAAGGAGAGGTTTTACAGGGTTTCAGGTTAAAACGCTGAGAATAATCTTGTAAGTGATAAAACACTGTTACATCTGACAGCATGTTATCCTTTGTATTTTTCTTAAATTCAGCTATAAGTTAGAGCAAACTGACTGAGTCGTTTTTTTCAACAGGTTATAATATAAAAGTGTAGATCCAGTTTACAGTTTGTATTACCCTCTCTGTTATGTCTAGCCACACAGGTTCATCCCTTTAGTTTAGTAGCTAAAGTCTAAAGAAAACACTGAAAGATCAATCCCACTTTAGTCTTGCTCCTCATCTTCTAACATTGTTATACAGTTTAACTGAACATTTATCTTGGCAATTAATTTGTTAACTCAAGAACACTGAACCAGACAGATGGTTTCCTGAGGTTAAACTGATAATAATTTTGGGATCAGAGCAAAGATAATTTAATTAATTTGCCTTGTCTCTGCTTATAAATAGCATGTCCAAGTCTTTTTCAGCTTCAAGTTTCTGGTTTGTGGAAATGTTTCACCAGAGAGGAATGCAAACTGCTTGGCAGCATGAAGTTAATAATAATGTCGCTGCTCGGTAAATGTGGGATGACATCAACTAGAAAGTGATGCATGTTGATGTGCGTGTGTGCGTTTAAGCAAAGCTGACATGAGCTCGGAGCTGAGCGACCGACATTTTTTCATCCCTTCCACTCGTTCCTCTCTGTGTGTCCTGTGAAGGTTACAGCAACAGGGACAACCGTAAAATCTGATCTGAGCCTGCAAGGATAAAAAACATCTCTTTAGTTGAGGTCAGGAAGTGTCCTTGACATTGTGCTCAAGAGCTTTACAGTTCCTTCAGTACTTCCACACCATGTCTGACTTCTCTGTTGCAATATATCAACATTATAGCAAAAAAAATTATCAGCGAAATGTTGTGCCTTGCATACGTTGTCTTTATTTTCACTAGCTGTTATGGGGTGCCGTTTGTAAAGATCAAAGTTAACAGCAATATTTTGGTTTATTTAGCCATTCATAAGAACAAAAAAACAGTTTTTTTTTGTTTTTTTTTTTTGTTGTTTCAAGGTCTTATTTTCAGCATGTTATTCATACATTTATAAATGTCATAGTTCCAAACTAAATATTTTAATTACAAGCAAAATATTTAGTTTACAAACTAAATACTTAACTTGCAAGTTGAATATCTTGATAGTAAACTAAATTTTTATAATTTATTTAAATATTTAATTACCAAGCCAAATGTTTATTTTAAAACTAAACATTTGATTTCCAAGCTAAATATTTAATTTCCAAACTAAACATTTATTTTCTAAGCTAAACATTTAATTCCTAAACTAAATATTTAATTTGCTAACTAAATATTTAGCTCAGACCTAAATATTCAACTTGCCAGTTAAATATTTAGTTAACAAATAAAATAT
>JARVGS010000472.1:21465627-21481654 GCA_031762315.1 Hypsolebias antenori | reverse complement strand
TAGTAAATTCTACACATTCCTTCTGGGTAGGCCTTTATTTTGTACTATTTGGGTTGTGACTCATGAATCACAGCATGGGAAAAAGAGGTCTGGACATCTTCCAGTTCTATTCTTCCTGCTGCCCACCACGATCACACAGCTGCTGATTTTTGACCATGGCACTCATGTTCTAGCTTCGTGCCAGCAAACAACTCCTCACTCACACCACACCACACCCACGCCCATCTCTCCTCCCCTCCACCCAAAATATGCATAAAATAAATGGTTGTTTGTTCATGATCCATAAAAAGAGAGGAGTTGCGCAATGCTATGAAAATAAAAGAAAATACTGGGGAGTAGTCTGCACATTTTTGGAGGGAGGCTCACAGATGAATGTGTGTGTGGGAAGGAGGGTGGGGGGAAGCAATGCAAATGGGCGGTGTACATATATATGAACAATTCTGTATGTCGTTCCTTTCCTCCACCATCCCCCAAATTTTTACTTCCCCTCTTTCTGTTTTAACCCCCTCCCCCCTTCTCTTCCTCAGTGCCCCCCACCCTTCCACCAGCAGGTTGTATAATACTTTCCAGATTTCAGCATGCCTTCAGCCTCCTGGAAGAGGTGCAAGTCTGCTGATGGAATTTGGCAGCTGAAGTTGTGGGTCCAGACAGGGCCTTGTGACATTAGATATGAAGACACTGAGCGCCTCCCTTCGGTGCTTCCAGAAAAGAAAAGGGTTTTTGCTCTTTAAAAAAAAAAGGAGCAGAAAAGCAACAGGAAATGGCTTTTGACAGCCTTAGAAGTAGATGAGACTCTGTCCTGAGTGTTTGAGTGGGAGAAACAGCTGCAAGGCAAGGCTCAAATTACAATGGCTTTGTATGGGGGGAGGGAGGTGAACTGAGCCCCCTGAACAAATCAGGAGTCTCTAATGTCTAGTTAAAAATGTGTGGGGCCACTTAAAAC
Source organism: Hypsolebias antenori (assembly GCA_031762315.1). Taxonomy (NCBI): domain Eukaryota; kingdom Metazoa; phylum Chordata; class Actinopteri; order Cyprinodontiformes; family Rivulidae; genus Hypsolebias; species Hypsolebias antenori. The sequence continues at coordinate 21,480,711 of JARVGS010000472.1, read as the reverse complement.
AGTTTTTGTCCCCCACTAACTCATGCTCCAAATGTGCTTTCGGCAATCCATTATCCACTTTTATCTCAAACACCAAATTTAAAAAAAGACACAATTTAAATAAATTATTGTTTGTTGGAATAATATGATTTTTAAAGGTGTGTTTAATCCAATTTAGAACTTTAACTTAAATGAGAATCACTCCGAAACACCCACAAGCCGTGTTACCGCATCCCACCACTAGATGGCAGTAAGTGACAAGCTTCCTATTAGATGTTTGCCTCAAAGAGGCCAAAACAAGTCAGCAAACACCAGATAAATATTAATTCAATTAAAAAGGGTGATTAAAAACTAAACTTTTACAAGCAAATGCTAAATCTGTGTCTAATGAAGATTTTTCTTCCATGAAGAAAAACAAAAAATATTCAATATGTTAAAAGAATGACACAATGAGAGAAAATGGGGATCAATGCCACCATTGATCATAATAATCTATAGAAATGGCACAAGTGTAAGAATAATGACTTCTTCTAGCCCTTTGGCAGATTGGACACAGACATAATGAGATGATGACAAACTGACAAATATTTAAGATTTCTCTGAAACAAAGACTGAATCAACAATCCAAAGAGGATTTAACCAGCGTGCAGCTTTAACATGGAGCGATGGGAGGTGAGAGACTTTGAACTGTGTGCAGCAGCTTTAACAAAACATAACAAGCTGAACTTGAACCAAGATGCAAGTGGCTTTACTATGGTGTGCAAGAAGCCAAAGGATGGTTTGGTAAATCAGAAGTGACAGAACAGTTTCGAGTCCGTGATGAAGAGTAGGATCATGATCTGAGCTGAATGTCAGACTCATCCGTCTTCCAACCGGCGGGGTGAGAAGAATCACCTGTCGCATGTTTATTCAGTGCAGCTTGGTGATAAGTATCCATCCGCCAGCCTTAGTGCATCCTTGATGAAAACATTTAAGACTTTAGATTTTTCCCCTCTTTTCACACATTTTATCATGAGTCATCACATCGTTTTCAGGTTGTGCACTTAAAAAAAAATCCACTAAGGCCTCTATTGCTTCCTTCCTTTCTTCCTCTTTGGGGAGAGCCAATGAATAGACAGGAAACATGAGGCAGCACTCCAGGATTTTCTTTGTTAGGACCACTGAATGAGTGGCACTTCATAAACTCAAGGCACTACAATAAATTTTCCAACCGCAAAGGCACTCACGATAATCTTTTATTGAAAAATATAGGTTAATTTGGGTAATACAGAAAAAAGGTTGCAGATACACCGTAAAGATAACAGTGAGGCATAATAAACACTAAAAAAAAAAAAACATCCTCTCGTTTACAAAAAGCCTTTGAAACGACAAGAATAAGTGGCGTAGTGTGTCAGTGGTAAATATCCAGTTAAGCAAACCTCTTACATGTATTCTTGAAGGATATGCTACTTTAAAAGTCTTCATTTTGCTTTACTTTAACCTACGAGCCAACATCTTCAGTGATTAAACAGGAAAACAAGTGAAAACAAAACACATTTGACAGACTTCCCTCCAAAAGTTTCACGTGTGAAATGACTTTTGGCTCGAAAATTATAAATTAGCACGTTGTCAGTTTCAGTTAAGGCAGTCAAATCAATCAGCGCCAAGTAAGTCTTAGGATTTAATGATGCAAGAGGTAAGAGCCGAGCTGCAACGATGGTGCAGCGTGCAGAAAAGGAACTTGAGGATGGCTGTGCTCTTTTTGATCGATGCTCAAATGAACAGAAAAAATACATAACTTTTGTTTCTAGGATGATAAAAACAAAAATCAGGAATGAAACATCAATTTACCTGTCAGTACACTTGATATGCAAAATCCACTCATACGTAGTGATGACACCATTTCACATAAGGCAACCGTCTTGACCGAGCTGACGTTTTTTACGGTCTAGTTGTGGCACTGAAGTTTCTCAGATACATTTAAAAAAGTGGGGAAGGAAGTGGTTCACAAGGGCTAAACAGTTCAAACATCAAACAAAAGGTTAAGAAGCTAAACAGGGTGTTTGTTAATGGAAATCAACAAGAAGTAAACTCTTTAATTCATCAAAGATAGAGTGTGTGACTTCCCACCTCTGATTTCTTCTGATAACACTTTTCTTTATAGCTAACTCAATGCATCTCCTTTCATCTTTAACCCAGTCCAAACCTGGGTGGCAGCCAGTAAATTAATAACACATCAGAATTTCGGTTTTGGCTTTGTGGTCTAGCGATAAATTGGGAGAACGCAGCCTACGAGAGCATCACAGGGGCCCTGAGTTGAGTTGGAATAAGAAAGGGTTTGATAGATCTGTGCCTCTGCGGGAAGATTTTCTGATGCAAGAAGTTCACACTCCAGTGACAAACACAACTCCTTTTATTGTGACAAGACACCCACTGGTGATCCGCTAGTGACAGAGGTCTTCTGTTCAGCTCCGGCCGCATGATGTCCCACAGCCAGAGCGAGAAAGCTCGGAGGCGAAACGGAGAGAATGAAATGAAAACAGGAGGAAGGGGGAGAGAAGGAAAATAAAAAGAGGCTGAACTGGTTTTAGTTGTGGGAAGTGTTTTCTTTAACACCAAAGTTTCTTTTCATAGCAACACTTCCTGCTCAGTTCTGGAATGTTATATTCAAAAAGTGTCTCCAGCCCGTGTCAGTGTTCAAAAGAGCAAGCTGAGCATCTCCTAGGAGGATTCACACTTTCCTCATCAAATAAACAAAAAGTGTCATCTCCACAATCCCTCCCCCAGAGTGGTCTACAACAGAATCATCTTCCTGTGAAATCTCACACAAATCACTTCAGAGTGGCCTTTTTTTTTAATATCTACAATGTACTCTCATACATGGATCTCATCATCCTCATCATCCATGAAAGAGGAGAAGTTGCTCTCCTCTTCTGGTGGTGCGCTGAACGTGGCGCTGTCTGTATCTCCTGTGTAATTGTGACAGTTTGGCTTCTCGTCCAGAGCGGCGGAGCTGGAACTGGACATGGAGCAGCTGTCCAGGTGCAGCATGAGTTTGGGTCGTATCTCAGGGGTGTACTCTGGAGTGTACGGACCCCTGTCCTCGTCCTTCAGGTCTACGGAGCTGGCTTGATGCATGCAGGCCTGCTCTCCTGCTTCGCCGTTTGCCTCAATTTGAACGCGTTCCTCGTCCTCCCCGCTCTCTGCACCATCCTCTTCCTCATGGTTGCTGAGGGTTGGCGAGGCACGCCCTTCACTGTTCTTGCCTTCCTCGAAGCCAAGATCATCATCTTCCTTCTCCATCACACCCAAGATGTCCCCCAGCATTGAGGGGCCCAGGTCTACATTGAAGGACATGATGGACTCTGCGTGCTTCATTCCACCTCCGTAGTGAGCGGCGCTCTCTGGCAGCTCGGCCAGTTCACCAAAGCGTCGCTCCTGCAGCTCATGGAAGTTCATGGCTGTAGCTGCACCTCCACCGTCCAGCTCCTCCTGCTGCTTAAACGGGCTTGACGACAAACTCTTTGACACCATGCTGTCCCCTCTGTTCTCATCGTTGAGAAAAGGCAGAGACATGGCATTTTTGACAAATATCGGGGACCCTTCTGGAACCGTCGGGCTGTTTTCTCCCTGTTCATCCACTCTGGTCACCGACTGGGAGCGCTTGCTGCTCCGAAAGGTTCGTGACAACAGGCCAGGCCGAGGAGAGCGAGGAAACGATTTGGTCTCGGGAGAAGGTTCCCCTGAATGTGTGCTCAAAAAGGACGTATCTCCAAAGGCGTCACCGCTGCGGCCTACATGCATAGTGTGGCGAAAGTCTCCTAAAGGAGCGCTGATCATCTCCCTGGTTAAGTCCATTCGAGAGCGACGCTTCGTCTGGGCAGAGGAGGCTACTAGCTGCTTTAAAATCGGCATGCTGGCTGATTGTCTTGGTTTTCTGCTTAGAGGAAGTCCACAAAAAGGTTGGTATGATCTTCAGAAAGAATGCTGATGTTCCTCAACTCCAGTCAGCCTGGAAACCTGAAAATTTGATATAAAAACAAAGAGTCAGAAGTCAGAGAGTGGAAAGCAGCTTGAATCAGCTGCAGTGAGACTGTTCTAACGCATCACATTACGCTGCCAAAAGATTCGACTTTTAAACCCACAAAAACATTTCTAGGAATTTCTAGTGTTCCACTAATTGGAAGAGCTGGAGCAAACCAACAGCTTTAGGATAAGCAGCTCTCCCATCGTCTGACGACCAATAAAGTGCACTCAGTATGCAGGAACACCACAGGATTCCATTTCCAAACTGTTTGATAAGCGAGAGCAAAACAACCACACAGACTTTAATCAGAAAGAAATGATAGTTGAGAACTCCCAGTAACTGCTCATTGCACCCAAAAAGACTAAAATTTATAACCAGAGATTAAAAATCAATTATCTGAGCTAAGGTTCACACAGTTTTAATTTAAGTTTAGTTACATTAAAACACGGTGATCATTACTTCCACCAGCTCAGCAGTCTAAATCCACCCAATTAGATTCATAATTTATTGGAACTGAAAGGCTCAAGATGTAAAGCCCTCACAGTTTCCATTAGAGCTGTCATTTCTAAACAGAAACCGGAGCCTGGCCCGGCCCTAAACCGGGTCGGGCCATAAAAATGTTCTTAATGTGTGAGCCGGGCTAGTGTCAAGCTTCTGATTGCGTCGTGGCTGATGATCCAATTATATGGCAACATGGCTTGCCACACAATCACGTGGCCATTTGACCACGTGTTGACTGGTCTGGAAAGAGGTAAAAGAAAGTCCAGTTAAAGTAAAGAAAGACATTCAAACAAATGCTACATCTTTGTTCTTTCCTTTAGAAGGTGGTGGTGTAATTTTAAAAAGATTCAGCTGCACTCAGCAGATGTGCGCGGCCGAAGACCCAAACAGGTGAGACCCCAAAACATCTGACATGTCAGTGCAGGGTCCATGTCTGAATAATGCAGAATGGATGCAGAAGCAGGCATTTAATGTGCTTTGACGGCTGTGAAAGAACAAACACCCCCCCACCCCCACCCCAGTTCTGATCTTCTGCCCCCTTTGCTCATCCACGCGTGTCCGCTGACCGTTAATAAATTATATAAGCAGTCAAAACTTTAATAAAAATGTTGGAGTGGGGGGTGGGGGTGGGGGTCAGTTTTGGACCTATAATTACTGTTAATTTGTCGGGTCAGGTGGGGTTAAGAAAAGATGGCTATGGGCTGGGGCCGGATTTAGTCAGGCCCGAATGCAACTCTACTTTCCACTGATGATCATGATCTTTTAAAAAATATATATATTTATAAAGCTCATTACATGGATCAAGACCAATCACAGTGGGAAAAGCTCACATCAATTTAAACATGTGTACAGTCAAAAACAAAGTTATGTGAATGTGCAACTCTTTGGTGAACATTTTTCACCTTCAGCTGGGATGGTAAGGTCTACGAACTGGAACCAGTTAGTGAACTGAATTTTATGTCATGGTCTCAATCCTGGCCCTGAAATTGGGGGACCAGCTTAATCAAGATTTAAATAACCAAAGGCATGTTTGATTCATTATATGTGTCTCGCACACTTGAACTGTTTTGTTGAATAGGAAATGACAAAATTTATATACTGTACTGTATATAGTTTTTGCTTAAAGTGATGTGTTGGAGTAAAAACAACAGATTTAATCAAATTTAAACTGAATTCTTCCAGACTAAAATTTCTTGAATTTTGGTTAAGATGCATTAAAATATGCTTTAGACAGATGTAGCTTAGAAAAACTTACTATCCAAGTATATATTTTTTTAATGACAAACAATGAGTAATTGTGGTCAACATCCGAGACCGGCAATATTTTCTACCATCCTCTTAAAGAAAAGTGTTTAAGCCTCTGGAGGTTTGAGTGACAGTATAAGGAAAGTGTCTCTACATTATTAAAAGCCCAGACAGAGGAAACCACACTGCAGGCAGCGAGTCAGACACACTTACTTCCTCCTCTTCAGGTAGCGCAGTAAAGGGCAGGGTGTCTCATTAACTACCTAACCCAATGTAAAGCACACATTAAAGAACACCACCACGGTGGTCTGCAAGATGAAAATCAAGCGTTCTCTACAGAAAACCACGTCTGACTCCCGGTAAAAAAAAAGTTTACTACAACAACAAATAAGTAGGCCAGAATAAATGCTTACCTTGCTCTTCTACCCGAGCGCCTCCTTGGTTTCAACATTGTCAGTCTTTTTATACTCATGCTAAAATGTTAGCGACTGGAGTCCAACCAAGCAGTTTTTTTTTTTTTTTTTTTTAATGTTAAGTTAAGCGTTGTTTTTGGCAGAGGCAGTTTTGGAGGAATTCTGTTTAATGTGGCAGGCTTTTTAGTGCATTGACCTCTTTCCTCCGTCTCCACCCACCCTGGTTTTACCAGCTGAGCCTCGGCTGCTCTTCCTGTTCATGCAGACACCTGCTTTGGTTCCCATAGAAACAATCTGCTGCGAGCAACAGCACTTCCTGTCAGAGGCTGCAGAAAGCCCCGGGACCTGTCATCATACAAGCACAGCCTTTTGTCATCACTCACTCAGATTTGTTGTTTTTGATTTGCTGCAGGGGGGAGGGAGTCATTAAAATTCAAAAATATCCCAGCAGTACAAACATAAAGAGACAAAAAGGCGAGGGATTGACATATTACAAGAGCTTTCCCTGGACTTCGGGCAGCCTTACTAACGCACACAAACAACCATTTATTTTAAAGAAACGTGTTTATTATTGAAACAGCCTGTTCTGTTTTTGTTGTTTAAAAAAAAAAAAAAAAATGATGAAGAGGAAAATAATGGTGGGGGAATTTTCACACCCAGCCACACACAAAAAGGCCTGGTCTCCTTTCTCTTGGGCTTCTGGGTGGCATATTCAAGGAAAAAACAACCAAGTAATCAAACGAACAGCAATGGTGAAAGCTCGCCTCCCACTACCTCGCTCCCCCCTGCAAGGCAAGGATCAAGCTGAAAAATCCATCGGTGCCCATTTCAGGGACTTGCATATCACCAGGCAGGCTGTTCTTCATCAGTAAACCAGACGCTCCGCAGATTCAAGCTGTCAACATGATCCCCACACCTACAGAACCAAGTTGACAGTGTTGGTAAACTATGAAGAAGGATGAACATGCACATGTGAGTGCAAGTGAATAAAAAAAGGCAACAGAAAAAAGGGCCTGAGAAGGCTGCAAGAGCCGTGGGAACCACCGGGTTACAGCCATGGGAGTGTGGGGGATGGAAGTTTGACTTTATATAAACAAACTGGTGATAGGCCTGTGCAGAGAGACGGATCGGGGGGACAGGAAGACAGCAGAAGACTGACTGAGGCACATCTGCATCCTTTCATTTTGACAGTGATGCTCCTCAGAAGCCGACACGTGTTTGCATTAAACTCCAGGTCTTGAGCCCTCAGAATGATGCGTGCAGATTACAAGGCTGACTGTACGACCTGGATGTGGATGTGGGATTTCTCAGCTGCTGAGTGAAAGGCAGCAGCGCGTGCATGCATGGAAACGGTGATAAACACGAGAGCTCCTGGAATCAGCCCAAACTGCCACCGGTGTCGCTTCCCTGCTTTTTAAAAATCATCCGTTTGCAAAAAATAATCTTTCTATGCACTTTCCAAGTTGTATTTCTGCCATGGCAATGTAGCTTCGTTTATGTATTCCTCATCTTAATTATCCATGTAAAAGCCTAGTTTGGGTCTACCAAGTTTTATCACTCGACTTTGGGATTTTCTGGCCTCCACGTTATCCATTAACAGTTTTGTGGAGGAAAAATAGCCCCTTTTCTCAAAAGAAGAATATTATGCTATGTTAAGTGAAATAGATTATTTTGCTTCAACAGAATGATCTTGTGATTCACGTTTCACCGCAAAAGTAACCTCAGAGAAGCTGCAGTGATTTGTTAACACTACAGACTGAGTCTAAACCACATGAAGTGGAAAAATAATGACTGCAAGTTTAAGCTATGAGTAAAAAAAAAAATCATTACTATAATTAACATTCATCCATTAGGTTTTTATAGCTCAGCTAATACAAAAAAAGAAAAAAGAAATAAATAAGAAACCTCATCAGGAGGATGGGAGTTTAAAATGCATGACAAAACCTGCAGAACAAGCTCACAAGGAATATATTGACTGCATGGATAGTTTGTGTTTAAGACATTCATAACTTTTCACTTCCTGTCAATACTCTAAAACTGGGCCATTCAATACTTATCCACAAGAGATCACTCCCAGCACACAAACTTTCAAACATGACTAACGGTTCATTTCCAGAAAGCGGTATTGACGTGCCTTTTGTGTGCTTAATTTGTCCTGCGTATATTCTACTGTCTGGGGGAGAAGAGCTGCCGCAGTAATGTTTGTGTCATTTAAAGTCAGTGACCTGGACAGACAACCGTATGACCTGAGGGCTAAAGACTTTACGAGGTCTGAGGCTGGAAGCAGAGACAACTGACCTGCTTAAAAGCTACTGATTATCATTTTGTTTGCAAAGTACCCTGTTAAAAGGACGGGGAAAAAAATCTAATGTAAAATACCATCAGAGGCTACACAGTAGTAGTAGTAGTAATAAGCTAGTACAGACTATTATACACATATTCTGGTAATTAGGCAGACAAATGGCTCCTAGTGGATGGTATCTGCTCTGCAACCCAGTTAGCAGGCCTGGATGCTTCATTTAGGAAGGAGCAGCCACAGGACAAACAGTGGAAATCACATTATCTCTCAATCACACTAAACAGGAACAACAGACATCAAGCAGATGAGGCTCTGAGATAAATAACGCAGAGAGAAAACACACTGCTCTACTCACAACTTACAGTTAAAAACTCTACTTTTTGTCCTCATAAAAGCCAACTTAGTGGTATCTTAAATTATCCAATGGAGGAAAACTGACATGTTCCTGTGATTACACAGAAAGTTGATGTACATTTTCTCATGACAGTTGTGCAGCTCTACTACTGTAAGAAAGCAGAGCTTATTTTAGTTGTGTTCATACATCCAGATGTGACATTATCAGGATGAGATGAACATAAGGCAGGATGGACAAAACTTTAAAAAATAAAATAAAACAGTCAGATTTCTAAAAATCAGAAATCCTCAATAAGGCCTCAACAATATAGAATGTTATTGTCTACACAAAATAAATAAATAAAGTGTTAGGCTGGAAATAGTCACTTCTTGAATATATATATGCATACACTGTATCTGTGGGGAAAATCAGTATCTGCCAATTTTGCAAGTTTTCCCACCTACAAACAATGGAGAGGTCTGTAATTTTTATTGTAGGTACACTTCAGTTGAAAGAATCTAAGAAAAAAAAATCCAGAAAATAACCTTGTATGATTTTTAAATAATTAATTAGCAGTTTATTGCATGAAATAAGTATTCGATACAATAGAAAAACAGAACTGAATATTTGGTACAGAGACCTTTGTTTGCAGTTACACAGGTCAGACATTTCCTGTTGTTCTCCACCATGTTTGCACACGCTGCAGCAGGGGTTTGGAACACTCCTCCACACTGATCTTCTCCGGATCTTTCAGGTTTTAGGGCTGTCGCTGGGCAGTGTGGAGTTTCCAACAATTTTCTATTGGATTCAGGTCTGGAGACTGGTTAGGCCACTCCAGGACCTTGAAATGCTTCTTATGGAGCCAGTTGCCCTGGCTGTGAGTTTCAGGTCATTGTCATGCTGGAAGACCCAGCCAGGACCCATCTTCAACGCCTTTACTGAGGGAAGGAGGTTGTTGGTCAAAATCTTGCGATACATGACCATATCCATCCTCCCTTCAATATGGTGCAGTCGTCTGGGCTCTGCAGAAAAACAAATATTACTAATGGTCCTCTTTGGTCCCAGCTCTCCTCAAAGTCATTACCAAGGTCCTCGTGTTTAGTTCTGGTCTGATTCCTGAACTTTCTCAGAATCATCTTACACCACAAGTTGAGACCTTGCATGGAGCCCCAGACCTAAGAAGATTGGCAGTCATCTTGTGTTCATTCCATTTTCTAACAATTGTTCCAACAGTACTTGTGCTATAGCCCATCCCAACCTTGTGCAGGTCTACAATTGTGTCCCTGGTGTCCTTAGACAGCTCTTTGGTCTTGATGGAGAGGGTGGAGTGTGATTGAGTGTGGACAGCTGTCTTTTATACAATTTACAAGATCAAACAGGTGCAATTAATACAGGAGGGCATCTTAAAGTAAAACTAACAGGTCTATGAGAGCCGGAAAATGCAAAATAGTCTGTGTATCAAATACTGTACTTTGTTTTCTCTACTGTATATGAAAACAGGCATCAGTTGCCCAACTCAAGATAAATTATGCACTTTCTGTATTTCAAATTATTTTCTACTTCCTATCTGTTCTGTGCAGTCAAAACACCTGGATATTTTAGGCTGCCTGTGGGCAACCATTGCAAAGTCTTGTATATTGCAACAGTATTAATGTTTAAAATAGCTACTGAGCTTTAAGTCCTCTCCGGTTTAAAGAACAATGCAAATCTCTGTGTGGAATGCTGAGTACGTTGAACACTGTTTCAAACTTTGCTTTTGGTGTTCAAGTTATGTTTGAATCTAATATGGTTTTGAAAAGATTGTTTAAAATATTTACATGTTGCTAAAATGAAAAAAAAAATTAAACAGCTAAAATTTTGTACATGCATGTGTTTGAGTTTTCATTTATTTCCTGTTTGGTGTGTGAGGGGAGGTTCTAGCCCGTTAGCGCAACATAAGCAAGATCTTGGACTAATGATCAAACTAAGCAAGACAGTGTCATGTCACTTTCTGATTTACTCACCAAAAACAAAGAGTCTCTAGACTGTGAGCCGAGTCAAACACAATGAAAACCCACAATGCCACAGTAAGAAGATGCAAGTTGCATTAAAAAAAAAAAAAAAAAAAAAAAAAAACTCCACATTTCTTCCTAAAACAATGTCTTTTGAGTGTAGGATGAAAAGGCAAGCTGAATTTTTCAAATAGGAAACAAAAACAAACATATTTTCTCTCCTGTACTTTTACCTGGAAAGCTGGTGTGAGATGGTGTTTCATGCTAACGTTGCAGCTCATGCAGTGGTGCACTTTGCTCTGCAATGATCAAAGAACAAATGCCGATTTCTCAATCTGTATCTACCCGGGGTCAGTGAGTGTGAAATATAATAATAATAATAATAATAATAATAATAATAATAATAATAATAATAATAATAATAATAATACATTTTATTTGAAGGAGCCTTTTAAATCACTCAAGGTCACTGAATAAGGACTACAAAGATAAAAACAATAAAAGGCAGATATCAGTAAAATCAAACACAGTTAATGGTAAAATACATAATGACATTAAACAGAATAAGCAGGTTTGAAAAAGTGAGTTTTAAGGATAGATTTAAATGAGGGCAGAGAATCAGAATTACAGATGTGCTGTGGAAGAGAGTTCCAGAGACGAGGAGTTTCGCAGGAGAAAGCTCTGGATCCCATGGTTGTCATGCGGGCAAGAGGTATAACAAGAGAAATGGATAAAGAGAAGTGAATATCAAGCAGGTGTGTGATAGCAAAGACGATCAGTGAGGTACAGAGGTGCCAAGTTATGGAGAACTTTGAAAGTGAGGTATTTTATGGGTAACCAGTGAAGAGGGTAGGTGTGATGTGTTCTTTTGAAGTAGTTCTGGTGATGATCAGAGCAGATGTATTTTGGACAAACTGAAGTTTGTGGATTATTTTAAATGGAAGCATATCAGGAACCACAGTAGATTTAAAATCCTTGTTTTTTATGTCACAAGGGATGTATCTTCCCTAAAACCCTGTGTCCTGAGGAATGTGCAACCTGCAAGTACATTATTCTTTTTTCTTTATTCCTTCATTTCTCTTTTAATAAATGCCACAAAAAAACAATTTACTTAATTAATTATTGAGGCCACCTTTATTTCAGAAAATCCTTGATGTTGCAATCCAGGCCTTATTTTGCCTCTTTTGTGGCCATGAACAAGGATTTTGCTCATCAATTCAATTCAGGTCAATTCAATTTATTTAAATGGAGCTGAGTCACAACAGAAGTTGTCTCAAGGCACTGAAAAGAAACATTAACATAAAAAGCCAATTAGTAAAAGTTATGTATGTGTCGCAAAGCCTTCACAAATAGAGGTTTGTTCAGCGATACCTAATCTAAGGTGCACCGCCACTGTTTTAAAGAAAATAGATTTTCTCCTGGGTAACCTTGACTATCTTATACTTTAAAAAAAATTATGCAGCTAGAGGCCGAGTATCAAATGGAGTACCATTTTTCATTTTCATGTTTTACGTTTTAATAAAAAAAAAAACATTTAACTTTACTGAATCTTCATTTTGATTCAGTCCAATAATTTGCATGTAGATGTGACTGACAGCAGTGGGGGTTAAGCAACATTCAAATTCAGTTTGTAGTTGCCGGAAATGTGCAGTTAAAAGGCCATCAGAACACTAAATTTACACATCTTTTAGATTTTGGACTCCAACTTCCCAACACACACACATACACACACCTCCCCCCACTCAGCCTCACCTTTTACTGTCCTGTCTGTAACCTTGAGTGGATCTCTTCCTTGTTGCTAATAGGAGGGTGTGCCCAGCAAGCAACCTCTAAATGCAGCCATTCCTCAGTGAGGACGCCGGCCACCCACCACCGTGGATCAATGCTAAAAAGTGGAATTAGTCATTCTAAATCATGCAGCTGTAGTCGAAGAGAGCTCCTCCAAAAATCATTAAACAATCATGTATTCTTATTGATTTATTCTAAATACCTGAGGTGGGAGCAGATTAAAAGGTTGGAAGAGGCAGCTAATGCAGATGAAGCAGCTGTAGGAATGGAGGGGTGGGGGCGGGGGGTCCAGAGGGAACATTTTTGTCCTAATCAGAAGGAAACAATACTGTTGCAATTACCAGCCTACACGGGTCTATTAAAGCTCCTTCACTTGACATATTTATGTATTTCAGATACTGCGGGCCACATTAAATGGAGTTAACTCAGGCGCTGGTTCCTTTCGGCAGTAAACAGAAAGACAGAGGTCGATGAGAGCAACTCAGCTGCTGCTGATGTGAACAGCAGCTGCACAGCAACTTCATTTCACAGGCTGATCATAAGATATCCACTTTGTTTTTTATTACAGGTGAAACTTTTGATTAATTTTAAACTAATTATCACATGGTTTGATTTTAAGTGACTGGCTTACTGGATTACAGAAACCCGGTCTATAATCCTCCGGATATAATTTTCTTTAAAGCCTGGTTTTTAATTTGTTTAGACAAAAGAAATGCATCCAGGAACTCAACTACAAAAATGTTGAAAAGCCATTTTCACACCACTGGGTGGCGATTAAGACTCTACTTTAACATCCATTCCTTTTCTTTGGCCATTTTTTTGTGCAGGGGTTGGGGAGCAGGTGGCATGGTGGTGCATTTGGCAGATTTCTTGCATCTCAGCAAGAAGGTTGGCGGATCAAATCCCGGACAGGGGCGGCCATATAAGTTTGGGTCAAAGATTATGGATGTTTCTATTGTGCTTTGTTATTATGACTGAGAACATTCTTCCAATCTGCCCTAAGAACAAGCGACCCAGTTGTCTCTCAAAGCAATTGAATTGTCTCCCAAAACACTTTTATCTTGAACTGAAGGGATGCCCATGAACCGTATTTGCCAAGACCAGCATTGTTGTGAGAGAAGACTGCAGCAGATTTCAAGGACACTTGCTGAACTACGTTGAGCTCTGCTGAGCTGAGAATGTTATAAAAGCCTCTCGCACAGTGACTGCTGGATGTGGGCACCATTGACCCCCATAACCCGAAAAGGAAGAAGCGGTCAAAGATAATGGATGGCTGGATGGAAAGATGGATTTGGAGAGGTGGTGTCTTACTCCAGCAGTCACTGTGTGAAAGGCAAGGGTCAGCCTGGGGAGGTCTCCAGTCCATCACAGGGAAACTAAGAGACATACAAGACAAACAACAATCCACTCTCATTCACATATAGGGATAACTGACGGTTACCAATCAGTCTGACATGCATGTTTTTGGTCTGTGGGAGGAAACCGGAGTACCTGGAGAAAACCTACTCATGCAAGGGGAGACACTGCAAACTCCACACAGAAACGGCAAACCCACAAGCTTGCAATAATTAGTTAAAAAAATGTATTGAGAGAACTCATTTCCCTAAAGTCTTAGAAAGTTGTCTTATACAAAACAAGTCCATGATCCAAAAAAGTTTAGGGACCGCTGTTCTAGGACACAAAGTGATAGTAGTCATGCTCAAATAGGTTTCTACCACATACATTCTGAGTCTACACTGTTATACTAAAACAGCTTTTAAAGGTCAGTTTTTTCTCACCAAAAGTGTAGATTGCATGTGGACAAGTAGTGCAAATACAACAGAAACTTGCAATTTCAAAACACAGTGAACATTTTTTATAAAATGACAAATGGAATGAACTTAAATTATGTTGCCCCTCTACCCAATCATACAGCACTCTGCCACATCTGTACAAGGCTAATGTGAATCTGTAGAGACTAATCAGTGTTTTAAATCACGGTCATGAACCGATGTGACACACATGGGAGGCAACGAGGGGTTCAGTGTTTTGCGCAACATGACTGCTGGCAGTGGTGGGCTGTAACGAAGTACAAGTACTTTGTTATTGTACTTAAGTACATTTTTCATGTATCAGTACTTTACCTAGTTAAACGTGGGTACTTTGACTTTTACTCCACTACATTTTACATTAAGTATATGTACTTTCTACTACGCTACATTTCTATAATACGTTGCGTTACAAGTTATATTCACGTTGTGTTTTTATTTTATTTTATTTGTTCTTAATATTGAAAGTAAACAAGGGGGAAAGGGGACTTGGTCCATTGAATCACTGCAAAGTGGACTTGTAACGTTAGACCCGCCTTCAAGAAGAGCTGGACCAATGATGTATATTCTAGTACAGTATATATACTATATGCGTCATTGAGTTGGGCACACCCGAAGCACCACTAACACACCCAGAATGATACCACTAAGGAGAGTCTGCCCGAAGATACACACCACCCATGGCCTTATTGAAAGATTATTGAAAGACTATTGAAAGAC
>JARVGS010000472.1:21411033-21425397 GCA_031762315.1 Hypsolebias antenori | reverse complement strand
TGCTAACAAACACAAAAAAACTCAGAAAATAATGAAAATTTCTGCCGTTTCGGCCGATGACGTCACGGGCGGGGGGGCGGATACGCGAAACGCCGGTTACCAGGAACGCCGGAAACTGGGGGTCACCTGTACTGTATATGAACTGAGTGATTCAATCTGAACACTGCAGTGCCTCTGCAGGCTGGCTTGCTCACCGCCTTTGAGTCCCCTCCCCAGCCCCCTTCTGCATAATATTGGCTTCATTATGTGCTTGTGTGCGAGTTTTTTTTCATTACCACATTTTTGACCTTCAAGCAGAGGTCAAAAATGTGTTAGGAATTTTGTTTTGTCTCCAAACCCTATGTGTCATTTTTCACCACTTTTATTGTCTGTCCAACAGATCTCACTTCTAAATGCGTCTTCGAGGCTCAATGTGACTTATCTGTTTAAATAAAGGTTGAATGAACTGAAAAAAGTGTTTGATGAGAAATGTTCTCAGCCATCACCACACCAAATTTCAGCTCAGTATCTCTAAAAATAGTTGAATTGTTGTATTTGTTTTTCCTTTTAGCTAAGGCAGCCATCTTGGATAATTGATTTTCATTATGAATGTATAACAACTCAATTTTAGCACCAACCGAACTAAATTTCAGCTCAACATCTCAAAAGAACGACTGAGTCATAGTCAATTTTGTGTTTGCTGAGGTAGCTGTGGCAGCCATCTTGAATCAGAATGGCTCCAAATGTTAATCAGTTCTAGAGACATATGATTACTTTACGTGAGTTTTAAACAAATCGAACAGTGATTTTCTGTTTTCTTCATGGGCCTCTACATTCTATGTCATGTGACCTCAGCAGCAGTTTCTGCGATGAGAGTTCTGTCAGGTGTTTTATATAGGGGAAAAAAAATGGCATCTTTATTAGCAAATTACATTGCCATGGTAACGTGAAACGCCAATAAAAGTAATAGCACACACCACTGTGCCGAGCTGGTCATGTTGATACAACATTTGTGGGGGTACACATTGCGGTTCAGGCCACATTAAAGTTGATAAAAGGGCAAAACCCTTTTCAGGTGGATAATACAAAGTAATAGGTGGCTGCCTTAAAAGGCAGTCCCTAATTAAGTGGTTTGTAAAAAGGATGTTTACCATCATCCAAGGTCCTCTCTAGAATGGGAGGTGAGCTGCACCGTCCATCTCCGATCCTGGTGAAAGCCAGAACCTGGATCACATAGAGGACGTATTTTCCCAGACTGCTCAGCTGGACACTGTGACTGGTGTTACCCTCCACTGTCCAGAAGTCGGGTGCTGTGTCCGAGTCCTTCTCCTTATACACAACCTGAGAGATGCAGATTTTATGCAGCAACATGACTCATAAAGAGATAAATGTGACTGTGAAATGTGAATCTCTTTAGAGCAGTGACCTTGTAGCCGAGGATGAGTCCATTGCGGTCTGCCTCTTGGACTTCTCCCCACCGCACCAGGATGCTGCTGGAGGTGGTGGCAAACGCCGACACGTTGGTGGGACCACTGGAAGGCACTGCAGGAGGGGATGAATACATTTTACCTCAATTTTAGGCAAACTTTTAGGATTTGAATACCGGTACATGTTTTCTTCCTCACCAGACTCCCTAGTCCTGCCGTGGACTGCCTGGCTCCAAGGTCCAGAACCAATGCCGTTGACGGCCTGAACTCTGACCTCGTACTCTGTCCACTCCTCCAGGTCTTCTATAGTGAACTCTCTCTCCAGCCGGTCCATGATGACATGGGAAAGAACCCCGCCTTTGGATCCTGCCTTTGAGTACTGGATGCGGTAGCCAATGAGATCTGGATTGCCGTTGTACTCCCACTCTGGAAGAGGCTGAGAGGAGTTTGTTTTATTTTATTTCACACGTTCAAGAAAAATGATGATTAAATTACAGTATACTTGTATGAGTGCACCATGCAGTAATGAGAGGCTGCCCTTTGCAGTGATTTTACAGCAGATAACAGGTACCGACAGAAACACAAATAAGCAATTTGTTGAATGGGTTTTAATGTTAAATTGTGACACAAAAGAGTTTTCATCTACGTTCTCTTCAAATTAACTGTCTCTGGTTCAGTTTAGGACCCGAGTGTCAAAAAAAGACTCATTTTTTAACATCCAGCTAGAAGACAGTCCACTATCTTTGAGCTGTATCATCAGTCTGTCAAGCAATATTCTACTGCTGACATCCCTCTGTATTTAAATTCAGGTATATCATCTCTTTTTAATCTTGCAAGGGCTGCAGTGCTATGACAAGCTTCTGTGACTCACCTCTTACAGATGCCACAGCTGTAATGCTAAAAGACAGATGTGGCGAAGACTGCACTGCCAAATGCTGATGCAGAACGCAACCAGACCAAGGACACTCAGAGTCCAGCTTTCCAAACCACCATCAGAGTTATTGCATGTGTTCATTTATCATGTTTAAAAGCCCCAAGAGGATAAGAGCAGCTTTACAAAAGAACTGAAAAAGTCATTGAATGTCAAACTTTATAATACCTAATCACCTAAATCAAATTTTTACAAAGCTAATCTTACAACCCAAGGACATATTGCCAATTTCTTTTTCTTTCACCATTACTCAAATGAATGTACACAAGAGGGACGTTAAAAGAAAAATAAGTCCTTTAAAATGGCTATCTGAATGAGAAGAAGTCTTCATCTCATAAATCAGAAAAAAAAAGGTCCATCAGAATCCAATTTAACTTTGCTATCTTGGTGCTGACTGTATCTGTTCGCATCTTACCACCCAGCGAAGCCACAGGCTGGTCTCACTGGCTGTGCGCAGAGTGACATTTGCAGGGGCGATGTCCGGGGGGGCTTGAAGGGTCTGGATCTTCCTGGAGGGCTGACTGGGAGGACTGGTACCCACGATATTCACCTGACGCATCCTGAACCTGGGGCAAAGAATACCCAATGATGTCAGATAAATTGCCTAAAGGGGACTTTTCATTTACAGTATTTTGGTGATTTAACAAAGATTTAATTGTTTAAGATTTGATCAAATGAAGATTTTATGACACCCAAAAGGAAAATTAGCCATTAACAAAGTCATAAACTTAAATAATAATCTGTAACAAGAAATACTTTTTTTTTTGCATACTGTATAGGTACGGTGTGGTTATGTTTTTTTTTTTTTGTCCTTTTAATCTTGTTGTCAAAGTGCTCACCTGTAAAACGTATAAGGATTAAGATCGAGGACCTCCAGTGATCTGGCATCAGGCTCGTTAGTCAACTCCTGAACCATCAACCACTCTTCACTCTCTCCAACGATACCAATCTGAAATACAAAAGGAAATGGGTTGAATAAGAATCTCGACAAATGAAATAAATATGAAAATTTAACCTGTACACTCTAAATAATAAATAAATAAAAAGGCATTAATGACCCCAGTAATTAAAAACCAAAGTGAGTACCTGTGCTTCAACCTGCCAGCGAGAAATTGATGTCTTGCCATCATAACCAGGTTTGAACTGCAGGGTGACAGAACGCGGGCCGATGTTAGAAATGGCTAAATTGGTGGGAGGGCCAGGCAGCTCTGTCAAAGACAATTTAGAAAAGAAGAGCATGTAAGTCATCACTGCCTTCAGAGATTCTTGAGCAGAATTACACTTTCTGAGTTACACAAAAACAGTTTGTTTTTTTTTCCTATGGAATAAATTTCTGGAATTTTCAAGACATTTCTTAACATTACTTGTCTTGTTTTATTTGTACACTGACCCGGTGGTACACCAGAAGATATAGTGGATGCAGAAAGTTGACCTTGGCCTTTGGATGTCATGGCTGCCACCTGAATGGTGTAAGTAGTGAGTGCAGTGAGCCCTGTAACCCTGTACTCCTGAGTCAGATTCGGCAAATAATGGGTCACTCTGGTATTGGTCCTGTTGAACTCCTCCCAGGAGATGCGATAACCTGAAAAAGAGGATGAATTCCACAGAGGTGTTTAAAACAAACACTGCCTTGTTATCTAAAAAGTATCTTTGCTAAGTGCTGGTGAAGATTCTCAGTCATCCAGGACACGATAAAATCAAAAAACGTTCAATACAGAAACATCTTTGCTAAGGTTACATGCGTATCATCTTAAAGGTACCTGTTAGAACACCGTTTTTCTCTTGTGGCTCTTTCCAGCTGACTTTTAGCGACGTGTCCAGGATGTCAGTGAAACTCAGGTGTCCCACAGCACCGGGGGCTAGAAGTGATTTAGATCAGACAGTTAAAGAACAGAACGACAGCCTAGTTCATGATCATCCACGCAGTCGGTACGGTATTTAATCTTATACGGAAACATACTATCTTCATGGGTGTGTACACGCAGAGGGGGACTGCGAGGCCCATCTCCAGGGGTAGTGAAACAGAGCACCGACGTAAAATAGTCTGTAAACTTTTTGAGGCCAGAGACGTAACCAACATGAACGCTGTCTTGAAAGTTGGGGCGGACTGTAACCATGGCGACCTCATTAGAACGACCTGGTTCCCATGCCAAGAGCTGAAGATGAGAAGGCAGACGGTGTCATTTTGCATATTTTCGCCACACAGTATACATTTAAGGAAATACGCTTTTGACTTTCAGCATATTTGGTCTGATAATATCATAGGAGCTGCTCTGAATCCCACTGTGGCAAGAGATTTCCCTCCTGCCACAGACCACTAGAGAGCACCAGTGTCCAGAAAGGAGCCACTCACCTTATATCCCTGGTTGATTCCATTGATAAACTGAGGACTTGGGGCAGTCCAGGTAAAACGCACCGCGGTTGAGTTGACAGCCTCAGCTTGTACATTTCCCGGAGGCACAGTGGGCACTGATCCAAAGAATGGAGAGAAACAAGAGATTCAGGGAGGGAGAGGGATTAAGGAAGAAAGAGGGAGGGCGAGCAGACACGCAAGGATGGGGGATAGAAAGAGGAATAGTAATGAGATAAAGAAAGGGTAACTCAAAATGTACAAGAGACATTTTTAGACCAGCTTCATTCAGAGCGTGAGAATCGAGCTGAAGGAACTTGTATTTCGGCTCATCTGGGGAGGTAAGAACACGCCAGTCAGACAGGGTGTGAGAGCAGTTGCCTCAGGCAGCTTCCAGGTAAACCCTGCGGCAGTTTATTTGATGTAAGCATGCCATTCTGATGTAATGAGGGAAAACAGTTAGGGAGTTGCACATTAACGAAGCTGATGGGACCGTATTGGTCCTGATGCCCATGTGTGCCCCTAATTCTAGTGGAGTGCACATAAGCATCCAGCACGAACCACTCTTAGCTTTTCAACAGTGTGAGGGAGAGGAAATAAAATTAATGAAATCTGCATAATAACTTTGCTGCTGCTATTAATGATCATAAACCACATGATTAATTTATTTAGTTTTTTTTTTTTTTTAGAGCTGGAATGAAATGGAAATAAAAAAAAAAAAGATGTTTGCCTAACTTTCTCAGTCTGTTTTTTTTTTTTTTTTCCAACAAATAAACAGAAATCTCATATTTCGTCATGAATCATCGGGTACATTTGTTAATCAAAAGATGCAACTGACTCTGACTGATTGGGATCGTTTGCTGACTAATTAATCAGGCTTCATGCGAAGTGGGCTGAAGTTTCAAGGTTTTCAAAATATGAATTTGTGTCAGGCAGGATCCACAGTTTCTGAAGCATGTGAAGTATTTTAAACCCATCTATCCATGAGAGACTGACAGTATGATATGAAATTCCTTCTCAGTGCAGATAGAAGAAATTGATTCTTCTGGAAAGATCATATAGAGAGCGGTAGTTAAAAAAAATGTCTGTAAGAAATGCTTCTAGATATGCAACTAGCTATTTAGCTACTTTTTGCTTCAGTTTCAGATCAGTGCTTGAAATTTGGACTGTAACAAACTAAACATCAAATAACACATCCAACAAAGTTCAGTCAGGTCATCTAGATGTTATCTTTTTTTTTTATTGATTTATTTTTTTTATTTTTAGACATTTCATCTTTCATCTAAAGGACTTCATCAGTCCAAGGAGCCACAGCATACTTAATCCCGCAAGCAGCACACTCATATAGTGGACCAACTAGTTTGCTGGTGATAAGATGGTTTCAGGGCCTGCCCTCTCCCCAGCTACTCCTCTGAGGTAGCCATAACCAAAGTGGTTCAAAACATCAAAGTTCATGCTCAATAATAATAATAATAAAGTAAAGTCAATGTCTATATTTAAGAAATGGATTGACTAAATTGATGAAAATATATATACAAATCTTAGTCAATATGAAATGTACTAGAAAAGTCAATTTGTGATGAGTCATTTATCTTGTTACATAATTTATAGATGATCATTGCTTGAACTGATTATTTGAATTGATTTGTTTTTTAAGAAGTGGCAGATATAAGATTTTTTTCTTCTTCTGCTTTTAGGTTTTGTCTTTTTTTTTTTTTAACCAATCTCTCTATGTGATTAGTAAATTCTCTTGTTTTAAATCTGAAATAAATAAATAAATAAATAAACAAACAAATAAATAAATAAATAAATAAATAAATAAATAAATCCAAGTAAAAAATCTAACAGAGTTCAGTCAGGTCATCTGGACTTTTTCTTTTTTTGTTTTTGGGGAGGGGTGGACCCCAGAAACCATCTTATCACCAGCAAACTGTTTGGTCTACAATGTGAGTGTGCTGCTTGTAGGACTAAGTTTGTTGTGGTTCATCAGACTGATGAAGTCCTTTGGATGAAGGACAAAACATCTCACCTAAAACAAACAAAAAAAAAAAAACGTCCAGATGGCCTGACTGAACTCTGTTAGTTTTTTTATTTTATTTTATTTTTTAACATGGATTATTGAGCATGAACTTTGATGTTTTGAACCACTTTGGCTATGGCTGCCTCAGAGGAGTTGATGGGGGAGAGGGCGAGCCCCAGAATCAGAATAAGCTTTATTATCATTGCACCGAGATACAACGAGAACATGTACGTACAGTTGTCCGAAAGATGGACTGAGTGCATGAAGCTGCTACAAGAAAAAGTGCAGCTCTCTTATTCTTATTCAGAATAATATGTAACCATCTTATCAACAGCAAACTGATTGTTCCAGTATGTGAATGTGCTGCTAATGAGACTGAGTTTGTTGTGGCTCCTCGGACTGATGAAGTCCTTTGGATGAAGGTTGAAACGTCTCAACAAAAAAAGAAACAGCCCAATTGACCTGAGTGAACTTTGTTGGATTTTTTTTAACCTGGATTGTTGAGCGTGAACTTTGATGCTAGCTAACACACTATCTATAAACATGTGTGACAAAAACAGTAAAATGCATTTAAATCAAAACTGACTCCTGAGTCTGCCTTGTTGAATAACAGCATGTGAGCAGGAAGTGGAAAACCCTAGTAGATGTAATTTATTTATTCTTTCAATGGGAGCTCCTGAGAACATGTAGTGAGATTTGTGCACGGTTCCCGCTTGGAAAACAAATTTAACATGACAGGAGCTCAGAGGTGTGCATGTGTTATGTATTTTAAAAGAGATGTTTTCTGCAAGCTGCATGTTAAACATAGTTGCAGCCTTTCCAGATCATGAGTACCGTACTCGCCACCGTACATGTCGCACTGCCATAGAAGTCGCATCGGTCCAAATATGTCTGATAAAGTAGAGAAATCCATAAATATGTTGCTTTGCCATATAAACTGCATCTATTATGCATCACCGCTGACGCGTTGCATTTGCTACATGTCAGCGGTGATAACCTGGAAACGTGGGCCGGTTTTGTGCCAAACATCGAGCGTGCACAGGAGGACCCTAATAAGAATTTAACAAGATTAACACTTAAAAATAATTATTTGTTTGCTCGCGATTATAGCAAAAGTGTGTCTCTGTCTAATTTTTCCTTTATAAATGCACTTTGACGGTCAAAGCAGTTGCATTTCAAAAGCTGATTTGCGGAAGCAGGAGCAGGCAGAGGGACAACTCTCTGTGCATTTCTTTCAAATTTAACAAAGATAACCAACTAAAAGCAGTTATTTGCTTGCTCGAAATTATAGTAAATGTGTGTCTCAACTGAACGTTTCCTTCATAAATGCACTTTAATGATAAAATCATTTGCATTTCACCTGAGCAGCGCAGCAAAATGCAGCTTATTTGACATTTGCTGCAGGAGTTCCAGAGTGAGACGAAGGTGGCTTTGTATGGCAAGCCAAGTATCTCATTAATAGCCACGTTTGCTTATTAATGAGACACTTGGCTTGTCATCCAAGTCGAGGGCCCTCTAGTGTCTGAGAATGGTAGTGTTCAATATTTTCCATGCCAGAATGAATGAAATCTTCAGATCTCAGCCAAAAATTGGATTATAAATACAGGGGAGAAAAAAAAAAAAAAAAAATATGCACTTCACTGTATAAGTCACAGTCATGCTAATTTATGCAAAAAACTGCAACGTACACAACGAACGATACTGTAGTCATGAATGGACCGTGAGTAAATTGAAAACAGCAAAAGGTTTAAAAAGACTGAGTCACATTGTTTTCTGAACAGCTAAACTCTCAGACATTATACTCCTTCCGTTTTGAGAGCGTCATATATTTTGGTGAATTACAACGACAGTGACTTTGATCCTCTGCTGATTTTGATTGAACGAGGAGACTTGGAAGCCAAGACGTTTGAATCAATAGGCATGACGGCAGCACAGAGTGCAGGACGCATGCTCTAATTACAACACTCAGCATGAGGGGAGAAGTCATCCGAAACAGATTTTCTATGAATAAAATAAAATAAATAAATAAATAAAACAGCGGTTCGTCTCAAGAGTGACACTTGTCATCAGCATGGTAATTTATGTTCAGGGTTAATTATATTCTGGGCCGAGAAAGGTCAGCAAAGGTTTTCATGTTGTCAAGATGAATCGCTTTGTCACGTCACCAAGAAATGTTTTGTTTAAAGGCAGAAATGAGCAAAATACCAACAAGATGCAGTTCATGACAAACGCTGTAGAGTCAGAGCCTTCATGGTGCAAAACTGAATCAGTGTAAAGTAAAATACAGCAAACTTTTTGACGTTTTATTGACCTTAATGAGACAAAATTGGATGATCATGTTTTTGCCTGTCTAAAAGTGTACATTAGCACAATGGTTCACAAACCACTGACTGAATATTAATGAAACTGTCTGGAAATAATCGTTAAATGTACATCTACAACCGAATAACAGCCCAATATAAAAAATAGCTGTAATTCAGTTGATATCGTCTAGATTTGTTAAGGCTGTAGCTGAGTGTATTTCACAACACATTTTACAGGTAGTACTCATTGCATGGATTATTTGCTTAAAACTTTAGCATTAACTGTTGGTGTCAAGCCTGAATGTCTGTTAGCAAAATATCTCTCGAGCCACAGGATGGGTTCTAATGAAACTTTCAGAAAGTGATCATCGAATGAACTTCTACAACAGATCAACTTTTAGAGTCAGTTTAATTCCAGATGGCTGCTACATTAGATGCAACAATAATGGCTATAACATAATTTTACTAATATTAAGCTAAAATATGATGCGCTAGTAGCTGAGTGTTTTAAAGCACATACGTGACAACAATGCAATCTGTCATGAGATTGTGCTTAATGCTATTTTCAAGGTTTGGCCCAAATGTCTACAACATTAATACCCAACCTAAGGTATTGTACTAAGGTACTGTAATTCTGGTCTGAAACTGTTGTATGAAAGGCGTCTGGTGATTTGAATTCCTTCAAGAAACTTGAGGACTTTAATTTATATTTGATGTCTTGGCACAAAATAGATAAAAAAAGTGCATTTCATAAAAACTGCACATTTTATTTACAAAAATAGCTATGGAAGAAAAATAATACTTAAACCATGATGTAAAATAGAAAACATATGGAGAAAAACTTTAGATGATTTAACCATACATGTGCAAAACAGACACAATTTTTTTTTTTACAGGTTTATGATTAAACCAAAAAGACCCGATATTACAGCCTCACTTATGACAACAGTCTACATTTTCTGTAGAAGTGTTGCAAGTACAGGTTTTGTGCAAACTATGAATTTCTTAATAAGAGCAGATTAATACATCACCTCCTTCATCTCATATTTTATTCTGCAGTCTCTAACATTAGGCTAAATCCACTTTAACACAGGCTAAATGGAACAAGAACCACTCGTAGACAGTCTTTCTTCCATGACAGAACCCCTTGTCAACGTTGTCTGTTGCTCTCACCTCCTTGCAGAGTCCACTCAGTGACTTTGTGGCTGTAGGTGCCCCTGCCTGCTCCGTTGTAGGCGCCTACTTCAATCTCATAGTTCGTCCAGATGATGAGGTCCTCCAGGATGAGGCTGGTCTGGTCCGGGTTAGTGATGTTTTTTATCTGACAGTCGACTGGAAGCCCTGACAGACAGTACCTGACAGCAGTGGGCGGAAGTGACAGCAATTAATAGAGGGGAGGGGGAATACAAAAAGACAGGGACAATGCAGAGAGAATGGAGCAGGACTGGAATTTAACGGAAACAGTTATAAAATGGTTACAAAACGGGAGGCGACAACAGATGAATGGAGAGGACGCTTTTAATTGGCACCAATTATTCTGCAGTTGCAGTGAGCAGAACTGAGGCAGAAACGAGACAAAGAAACAGCCGACATGGCAAATGTGAGTACAACAACCTCAAACAAGCGTCTGCCCACCTGATGATGTAGCCCTGAAGAGGGCCGTTCTGGTGGCTCTCCGGTGGGGGCTGCCACTGGATCATGATGGACTGATTGGTGCGTCCACTTGCGATGACGGTCTGAGGGGGTGCACTGGGAGGCTCCTCGGGGAGCATCAGTCTGCAGCAGAAAAGACAGCAACAAGAGGTAAAAGAGGAGACGAAGAGTGAAGCCATGCATTAATCATCACACGTTTCTGCATATTTCAGTTCCATTTCATCATAGACATCAGATGACAATAAAGCCTGCCTTTTGTATTTTCTTTTTCATAGCACACCATAAGGGGAAGTTGGGAAAGTGTGGTTATGTTTTTTTTTTTTTTCCCCCACCCAAAACATATTCTCTATACTGCTGTCCGCAGAGGGACAGCTTGCTGTGGCAAAGAAGAGATCAAAGACAACTCGGTGGAAAATGGGAGCAGCGCGATGGAGAGAAAGATATAAAAGAACAAGAAATAGCGATCCATGAAGACTTTCCTTTTAAGTCAATTTAAGATGACATCTTGATTTCTTCCCAACGTGCCGGAGAAGCCCTCTGGAGGAGATAAAGCAGAGTGTTTAGGATCAAAGAGGTGTGCCAGAGAGATGCCTCCAAAAAAAAAAAAAAGTCTTGCTCTCACTGGTGCACCTCCTACGGTGCACTCTGGTTAGGGCAGATTCTCCGAACAATTCGGTGAATGAATACGTGGTGGAAAAGCTCCATGAATGGTCGCGGTTGCTTTCCACTATCTTTGCAGCAGGCGTAAAAGAAAGAAAGGGAAAAGACAAATGTTGACATGGACAATCTCACCGGTGTGTGCAGGGGGAATCACAAAATCCGTAGAATGTGTTTGGGTTCAGATTTTATGAATACAACTGTTTGATTTGGCTCTCAAAGTTAATTCAGTGGAGAATTGAGTCTGTGTTGAACTCATCCGCTTAAAGCCTCTGCGTATTTTACTCGGCGATGACAGTTAATATGAAGGACAGAGACGAAGCCGGGTCAGTGCACCCATCAAGTCTTCACAAGGCGCAATTTCATATTTTTATGTTAAGAAAAGGCCCGTTCCAAAGCTGGCTCGTTTCCCCGTCAACTTGCAGGAGTGAAAACCAAAAGAAGAAAAAGAGTCTTACAGGATTTTCTATTGAACTGCCAAGATGAGACCGGGGGAGCGGCTTGTTACAGAGCAATAAGAACCCTCTAATTGCGAAGCTTTTCTCGTGGCCACATTAGGTTACATGGCGAACATTTGTAACAAACAGCAGCTGAAAATCAGACAAAACACCACCCACCGATCAGTCTCCTTGCTGAACTGGCCTCTGCCTACATCGTTGACGGCACACAGGCGGAACTGGTAGGAACGTGCCGGGATGAGGCCACCAACAACGACCCCGGTGAACTCAGGCTCAATGTTAGCCAGCAGCACCGTCCAAGGCGCATCTAAGACCATAGATACAGGAACAGATGTTCAGCAGTCTTCCTTCCATAAAAATCTCTCCAGCACAGGCAAACACATTTAAATTCACCACAATTTCTACCTATAATTGCACAGACTTGTTTCATTTTCCATAATAACATTGCAGCTATACCAGCAGAAACAAGTCATTTATTTTGCATGCACTCCCCCTAAATATCAGATTGCAATTCAATTATCTAAAACCCAGATCCCATCTGCATCCTCAGATTCATTTTCCTTCTAATGAGTTGTCATTTTCTCCGTTAGCTTAGGCTTAAATGAGAAATGGTTGAACAGTTTACTCTCTGTGGGTGAAAACATTCCAACTTCTTTGATTTTTATCTGCTGAAGGAGAAGATAAGAGCATTGGACGTGAGCTCAATTCAGTTCCCCTGATCATTCGTAAGGAAGAGCACGAGCGAGGCAATTGAGTTATACTGATTGCAGAAGGCATGAAAGGATGCAACTGCCAATTTAAGGGAAACAATATAAATGTAATATAAGAGGAGCAGCAAATTAGTGCATCGGTGGAGTACAGATGAAAAGATTGCTTTAAAATTACCATCAAGAAACGGTAAAACACTTTTCTTTGCTGATGACTGTGAAAAACTTACTGTTTTCTGAGACTTCCAGGATGTAACGGATCAGGGGGCTGTTGCCATCGAAGGCCTGGGCCCATGTGAGGTTGATGGCCCTCTTTTCTGTGTTACTCAGAACTGCCACTGGGTTCTCTGGAGCATGGGGCAGCTGCCTGTATGTGCATATGAGTGTTTGCATGAGACTGGGAACAAATAATCCAGACAGGCGATGCGCCAAACAACAGAATTAACCAGACAAACTGAGAGCCCTGCACTGTAAATATTACAGGTGTTTGATCAGTTAGAGAGGAAGGCAGTCATAAACACACAACAGTGTGGAAAACATCCATCTATCATGCGCTCGCAGCCTGAAATGTGGAAGGGAACAACAACAACAAAAAAAATAAAAAAAATACAGATGTCGAGATGAGTGCGTAAATGAAATGTGCAGACCTGACTCGGAGGTGGGCGCTGCGGGAGTCGTTGCCACCCACGGACGTTACCCTGCAGGTATATGTTCCGATGTCACCCGACCACGTCTGGGAGATGTGCAGAGTCCCGTCAGGGTCCAGACGCAGGCGGGGCGACGTGTTCACGTCAATCACTGAGCCGCTCTTCTCCCACACATGCCTGCAGGTTTGTGCAAGATCTTATAGGCGCATAGACCAGAACACTCCTCCACTCCCCACCCCCCACACACACACACATGCATATGCTCACACTTTTACACATAACGCTCTTTACTCCAGAGTGTTGTGACAGTAAATCTGTTTGCCTTGTGTCAGTTCGTACAGCAGACACAGAAGCTGTTGACACTGACGAAAAGCCCTTTGATGAGGATAATAATGTGAGTCTGAGAAACATCCCTCTCCTTTTGGCGCACATACAGCACCGAGCCAATCATCCATGCACTCCAGCCATGTCTTGCACCTCACACACATGTACAAGGGGAAGCACATGCTAGAAAGCAACTGTGATTAATTGCAACTATTTGGGCTCCCCAGCTAATCTCCTCTGTGTTGCATTTAATTAAAGGCGCTGTCTGAGGTTATTACGCTGTTTACATATTCATCTGTTTACCCCGCAATCTGATCAATGTCGCAGGCCCACAGGTGACAGGCACTCTAATCACTGGGCTCCGAAGACGACATTTCACTCCCTCTGAGACAGACTTGTGAACGCTCTCTGCTGTGCACAAGTCTGTCTCAGAGAAAAGAGAAACCCAGGAACTAAATCCTCCATCAGAATCTGGGTGTTTCAGATCCTCCTCATAGGAGGCTTTCCAGGGATTAACTGTACAAGATCTCCTGCAGATATTGTAAACTAATTGAAGGCCCAGCATTCCTTGCAGGAATGCATTTTGCCTGCTGCCTTTCATGCTAAAGGTTTAGATCAAGGTCATCTTAAAAGTCAAATGACACCGTAGTTTTGTAGTTGTTGCCATCAAACCTCGCACAATCTGCACAATTTCAATTCAGTTTAGTAATATAGCCCCAAGTCACAACATAAGTCATCTCAGGGCACTGGGCAGTAACATTCATATATAAAAATAAGTTAACTTTATTAATCTGAGGAGCAAACTGATTTGAATTTAACTCCATCACAGATCTCTCATCTTGAACAAGCATGAAGGCGACAGTGGAAAGGAAAAACTCCCTCATGAGGAAGAAACCTTTAGCAGAACC
>JARVGS010000472.1:21380816-21393512 GCA_031762315.1 Hypsolebias antenori | reverse complement strand
TTACGAACGGGTGCGGCGCCACGTGTAATGAGTTCCGACTTACAGCAAAATCGAGTTACGAACGGTTTGTAGGTACGTAACCCGTTCGTAAGTCGAGGACTACCTGTATAGTATTTTACAAGTCATGTATAAAGCTCATAAAAAATTACCCCCAAATATTCAATTAAAATTTGTTGTTCTTTCAAATGGATGAATAAACGAATAAATAAAAAAATACTACTTGAAAAAAAAATGACATCTAATTCAACAAGCGGTCAATTTTATTTTATTTATTTATTTTATTTTTTTGTTTAACACTACTCTTCGGCTCATTTGCTCTGCCTGTCACCCTTCCATCAATGTCTCAAAAACAAACACTATCAAAACCAAAAGGCAACTGATCTGGTCTGAGCTCAGTAAGGGAGCCATCATGATTTTTTTTTTCTCCATGCCCAGGCTGCTGGAGTGGTGGCTCCCCTGTAATTCCATCCACCAGAAAATGCATTTCCACTTGACACACACACACACACCAAATCCAAAACATTCACTTATGGCTGAACAAACACGCATAAAGCAACATGAGACCACTTCTAGCTGAATCAGGGGCTTGGTGGCTGTGTGCACTTAGCGTTGCCACACCATCAACCAGGCCACCATTAGGAACCTACACATGCAAAATCTAGACTCATACATCAATTTTCTGTGCCGTTGATTGTTTTTATTTATTTATCTTTTGTTATTGTCTTCATATTTCACCATGTTTTCTCACTACGATTCATCATGTTTAATTTCTCAACGTCTCCCTGTGTCATCAGTCATTTTTCCATCAGTCATCCTCGTCCTCTGTTAACCATCGTGTTCATTAGTCTCAGGTGTTACCACTAGTAATCATCTCTCCCAGCCTACCTATAGTCCTGGTTCTATTTCGCTCATCAGACCCTCCTGTTACACTGTTTGGACCTTGCTTGCACCTTGTTGATTTGATCGCAGGTCTTGTTTTATTGCTACCCTGTCAGCGAATACATATTTTTAATTAAAGTTCAGGTTTTGCCTTTAGTCTTTGCGCTTCAGTCTGGGTCCATCCTGAAACAATCCTCGGCAGTCTGAGGTTAGGAACATGCATGATATTGACTTACTGATGTGAAATTGTGGTATGGGGAATTGAGTGCACTCTAATCTCCTCTGTGATTACCTGGTATGCTCATGTGATCACATTCCTTGCTGGCTCAAATGACCCATCAAAATGAAATCTGATAATAAATCTCTGCGCGTGACTTGTGTGTGACAACGGCGGCCAGTTTTACATTTAGAGCGAGGAGAAAGTTTCTGAGAGCAAACGCAGCTAGCGAGAGAGAAAAGTCAATGTTTAAATTAATCAAGAGCTCAAACTCTGATCCCACTTTTTTTTTTTGCCAAGAAGCACTGCCCTTAAACCAAAAAAAAAAAAAAAAAACTCCCTATGTGTAACCATTACATGCAATATTTAGTTTAAACCTAAAATAACCTTAATAGACCATCAACACTCCTTCTGTAACAAGACAGGACTAAATCTTTTGCACTGGCCTCCCTAAACTAATGAGTTTCCAAAGAAAAACTCTTGTGGCCCAGATTCTCTCCTTCCTCCCTGTGTTTTGTGATAGTCAAGGTAAACTTAAACTTGCTTACAACAAATTTGAGTCTGTAAAACATACTGCGTGCACTCTAAAGTGGCAGGATTATTTTCCTTCTCGAGTAAGCCAAGGCAGGCGAATGCATAATGTAAAAATATGCACTGTGCATGTGTATGTCAAGGTTGGAAGCTGCGTCTATTTTTGCTCATGCAGATGTGAACTTTTACATGCATCGGGCTTGTACAGTCGTACAAAGCTCTGGCAATTTACACAGAGTGGTGCACCGTAAACTGCTCTTCTGTTGTTACTAATGTGTTGGGATGTTCTCCACTGTGGTATTATCATCAGCTGACATAATCCAAAATTTGTTTCAGTTGTCATTTCCTCCAAGTGCACAGTGGCTTCTTCAAATAAAAGTCTATGTACACCACTTGTGTTTTCTTTCAGGCATGCAATTACACATTTTACAAATGAACAGCAGTGTGTGTTTATCTCATTACAGCTGCTTGGCTGCACTGAATCAAGGTAAAGCTGGCATTTATTCTAAAAAGACAGCAGTGGAGGTGGGATAAAAAGAAAGCACACGTGCACAGGGAAGACATATTGCTTCCTTCATGCCAATGTAGAATGCAG
The DNA here is from genome assembly GCA_031762315.1 of Hypsolebias antenori. NCBI lineage: Eukaryota > Metazoa > Chordata > Actinopteri > Cyprinodontiformes > Rivulidae > Hypsolebias > Hypsolebias antenori. Next base: position 21,391,290 of record JARVGS010000472.1, on the reverse strand, counting down.
AGGCAGCATTGGTTTGGCAGGTGCATGGCAGCACTCGCTGCAGGCTTCACATCCAGATGGAAAGCTAGAGGGCAGTCCCTCTCGAGTAGAAGCTCCTCCAGCACACTGACCGCAGATAAAAGCCAAATGGAGTCAGCAGATCTTGGGAAGACCAAAAACTGGAATGGGAGGACCAGGAGGGCTTTTTAATGTGGCTGCTGTGCAGAGCAGCTGCCCTCAGCAGCCGATCTGCAGCACCACAGCCCATTCACCACAGACATAAAAACACCTTATTCTAACCTGACAGCTGAGGTTGAATGGTGGCATGACTCCAGTCGGGTCCCCTGCTGCATGTACAGAATTTTAATGGCTGCGAGACAAAGACCACAGGCACCAGGGCAGTTTTATATACCAAAGCCCATTGTGTGCTGCGTTGCACCATGCTGGCATGCAATCACACAGACGGTGTTCACATTCGGCTTTTGTCTTGTATTTTTTTCCCTCTTGCTTATTTTGCGCCTCACCTCCTAACCTCAGCTCTACTCCAGCAGCAGGGAGCTCTTCGCCCCCTCTGTTTAATCCTCGGGTACCTGCATGCGTTTCCGTTTGTGTAACTACATCTTTGCTGGCACTTGGCTCTGTGGGACTGAGATTCAGCAATATTGGATGGTGGAGCGACAGATTGTTGAAATATTTGGAGTTCTCTTGTGATCTACTCTTACTGTCTCAAGTTTCACTTGCTCAGTCTCATTTATTTATTTGCACACTCATTTTTCTACAGTCATGCATATCCACTTTCCTGCTTTGTTCACACAGACCAATTTCCTTCACAGCGCATCACGTCATCCAAGAAAATTTAGAGCCTTCATTTGGTTTGGATTGGTCTTTAACATGCGAGAAGGGTCATGGCGAGCTTCTGGTATGGGGGTTATGGAACTGTCATGGCAGCATCCTTGGCCTGGTAATGATACAACAAAAGCATGAGAGTCGGAGGTGGCATCTACAAAGCTAATGAAATTCTTTGTTTTTGATACACATACTCCTACATAATAGCTTGCCTAAAGCTTTACAAACTGAAATGAAAATGTTCGGGGCAGGACTTTAAGTCCTTGTAATAGAGACATGAATACACACAAATGCACAAAAATACAGAGCTGTCCTCTCGAAAACACAGCCGGTTGTGGAGGTCAGGATGATCACAAGCCGCTGTCATCGTGACAACAGGTACCGATTTACACCCCATCTCTAAGGTGAGTCAGAAAAGGAGGGCAACATGAAAGAAAGGATTAGGAAAGACAGCGAACGAAAGGAGACAGAGAGGAGAAGAAAAGGACGACGGCGAAGCCGACTGCGAGAAACATGCAGGGTTCAACAAAGAGAGGTGGAGAAATGATGGAGAGGCAGGCTGATGCGAAGAACAGAGACGTGGAAAGAGAAAAATGAAAAGAGGAAAAAAAAGGTGTCCTCCAACAAAAGACAGCAAGGTGAAGCGGCCCATTACAGGACGAGCCAAACAAGAAAACTGGGCCTGGAGACAGGGACAGGAGATGAAGAGCTTTTGTGTACCCCTACATTCATTTACACAAACGACTCGTGGATCAGCATCTGCATACCATAAGTAAGTCACTGTCTGTCACAGCTTGAAGTACCCCAGGCCTTCCTCCACCTGGATTTGTAGCCTCCAATGCGTGTTTGTCCAGCATCCAAAGCCCACAATTACACCGTAGAAGATATTTTTGTATCCCTGTTGTAGTAGTGCAGACTCCTATACAATCACGCTTAATACTCAAAGGAATAGATGAAGAAATATGGATTTTTTTGTTAAGTCATTAAAATGTTTTTCTTTTTGATGCTGTGTCGGCTTTGATGTTGCAGAGAAAGTCCTCAGGTCCCTGCCGATGAAACACAGCCAGCGTCCCAGCTGTATTTAGTGGATTGCCACGGGTTAATTGATGTGTAATTGATGAAATTAATTGAGGTGTAATGTACCGCGGTGACGTGTCTGGGAACTCAATCAGCCGCGGGCTTGCGGTCGGTGCATGTTTAGGTGTGCCCGTTTGTCTTCGTGAGGCTACAGCAACACAATTAGAAGCCGTACTGTACCATCTAGCCAACAAATGGAGATTTAATTAGGAGTGAAGACGGAACGGGAGGCCAGTCAATGGGCAGCAGATTGAATTATCTGGACATACAGTCCAGCAGGCAGCCCAGACAAATTCACAGTTGCACACACACCCCAACACACACTCCCTCTCTGTTTGGAATTCTTTCCTGTTTGCCTCATTGCGCCTCTGAGCACTTTCCTCCACCTCCCCGCCATCCGTTGCCTGTCTGAAATTATCTTCCCCTTTTAGTTTCTATCTTCCGTCCTCTTTTTTCATCTTGATTTTCTCTTTTTTCTCCTTCAAAATAACTTTCTTCTGCACTTGTTGAGGCAAAATTTGATTTGTTTTCCACCTTGACCTCTCTTGCTACTGCTGTTTTCATGGAGTCTCCATGCCCTCTCATTTCTGCTCACAAACTCTCACTTTCCATGTCTCTTCCATCTGAGGTTTCTGCCAAAATGTCTCCATTGTCTTCTGTCTTTTTGCACCGCTTCTTTCACTGTATCTTCTTTCCCTTTAGTCGTTGCTCTCTCGTTCTTCTCAGCAGTATATTGTATGGCTCGCCGAGGGACGTGTCTGTGATATCCAGGAGCCTAATTAGCAAGTCCAGCTTCTGGCAGAGAGCTCAGCTCACAGAGGAGCACAGGCACAAGGCCCCGGTCTCAATTAATGAGACCTCGCACACCCACAGCTACCATTACACGCCCTCTGCAGCAGCCAGTCTTGTTGGCTCAGCCTTGTCCGATGAGCGGTGGCAAAACCCCAGCTGAACAAATGTAGCAAGATGTAAGAAAGTTATGTCTTTAATCATGAAAGAGTTGTCATACACCAGCTTTAGAGGCTCTGGTCAGACTTTGTAGTACACAAGGAAGATTTATGTCCAAGAGCAACAGTGAACTCCGAACACACTCTTGAAACCAACAAATGGGGCCTCGCCGCACTTTTTAGGGACAAGACACATGAAATTGTTTAGGTTGAGCAATTTGAAGAGCTCTTACGGTTGGAACACTAAGGAAAACGGCTGAGGCTTTCAACCTGATTTAGTGGGCGACCTGAAGGTCTTATTTCCCAGGTGTGACAGACAGCGGCTACGTTGTGAAAAAAGAAGTTCATGTGCCGTAATCACGTGCCTCTTTTGGACTTTCCTCTTTCCAACAAGAATGCTCCACACCGTAAGAACAGGACGAGCTCTTTCACTTGGTTTTTGTGACAACTAATTACCATCATTTGCGATTAACAGAGGAAGCAACCTAAAACAAATTAACGACACTGGGTGACGAACACAGAAAAGGAAAGAAAGTGAGAGGCGCACCGGCCAGCTTTTACTCGGGGCTTGAGAGAATTGGAAATAGGCCTAAGTGAATTTGGAAAGTAGGACGAAGCGTAATGCAATAAATAAAACAAACAAACGCATTGAAATGTGAATTCCACAAGGCCTTGGGTCATTAGAGTTAATACTGTGCATAATGCCATCTGCTGTGATTGTTTACACCAGGCTGGATAATTAGATCCTAATTAGTAGATGGTATGGTGGGGAAAACCTTATTTCACACGCACTCAGAAGAAGATAATCAGATGCACCTGCAATGCTGGGCTGCCCCTCCACCCTGGGACCAATGGGTAGCTCTGCAAAGACATAGTGGGTCTTCAAGTAATTGCTCAATGCACCAAATAGTATTTGTATCTTCTTTCCCTCCCATCATTAACATATAAATGGAGTTGTATTTATTTGGAGTCATCTTCTCTCTTGACATTGCTAAAACCCGTGTTTCTCTTGTTCTCCTTTGTACCACTTAGTGTCAAAGACGGGAATTAAAAAAAATATGCACGTGCACATTCTCAGCTTTGTGTTTGTATCTGTGTGTGTTCAAAACAAAGTATTGTCAGGAAAAATGCATGAACTCTAAATGCCATACTCCCTCTTCCCAACTGATTCCTTTGAACTTCTGAACAAGAGGCACACCACTGGCCTGCTAATAGCGTTTTGCTAAGTTTGAGGTAGCTTGGTCCCTGCCGTTATACCGTATGCTTGCAAAAGCTGGGGATTGTGATTTTTATCAGTGTGGCAGAGTGCATGGCTGCCAAGCAGTGAGTAGAATATGCTAATGGCACAGAGCGGTTGACAGAAAAAAAGAATTATTACCTCCTTTCATTACATCCACACCGGCCGCCTGTCGGTCCCCCTTTCTTCCGTTGGGCCCAGGCGTGAACAGCAATCAGCGTTGGCAATGTTTTATTTACCGGCTTTGAAGCAGACAAACACCCTCTTTGGTGTGAATTCATCAATCCGCTCGGGTATTGCGATCTCAGAGAGGTTCTATAACTGACAACAGGTCACCTGGATCCAATTACATGTGAGGAAGGCCTGGTCTCTTGGCGAGAAAGAGTTAAAAGTGACGTGTTGGGAGGAAGGTGACGGCACGGATGAAGGAGTGGAGGTTTTTTTTTCATCTTCTCTAATTTCCACTGAGGTCTGGAGAGTAGCAGGATCATCGCCTTTGTGAACAGGGCGGCCCGTGGGAGCTCGGAGTCCCCACTCCTAATTGAGACCTCTGGAGTGTGAGAGCTGACAGAACAAGGCTCGTCATAGTCCTGACCCTCTCCTCCACATTAAGGATGGGGCTCTACGTCCATTATTTTCTTCCATCATCCCAGCCAGTGCAAAAAAATCTTGCTTTGTGGCAATGTGGCAGCTTCGTATGGCGCCTCAAAGCTGCCAGCCTCCTTCCAGGCCACGCATGTCACCTCTTTGACATCCGCGCAGTTTCATTTGCCACTTCCATGTCTGAAAGTGCACATGCACCAGAGAGTGGGGCAGAGGAGGAACATGGCTAGCACTACGCCAGCAGGCAGACGAAGATCTAAACGCCCTGACATTATGCTAATGGTAGCGTTTGACTGGTTCTTACATGATTTCACACCACATTGCTCACCTCAATTATCAGAGAGAGTAACGAGAGCCGAGTGAGAAGAGTGCAACTCGAAGAAAGCAAGAAAAGTCCTCATTCAGACGTACTAATTGTCTTGCTCTCTTCACATGATCTTTTAAGATGGTTTAGTGTGAGAAACATGACTTGTTAAAATTGGGTGAGCAAAATAAAGGTCCTATGTGAATACTATGAAATTATGCACGCTCAAGAGCGAAACTCCTGAATAACGATTAGATGCTAATTCTGTCAGACCACACAAGAAGATGAAAGATGTGTTTCTGTTTTCTCTCTCCTGATTAGGTAAGTGCTCAGTTTAAGATTACAAAATGGATTATCACTTATTTTTTTTTAATTTGATGATATATTTGTTATGCACACAAACCTTAAAATCTAAGTGTTTTTTTTTTTTTTTACAACCCCTCCTTTAAAAACGCCTGCTATGTGTTTGTGATTATTTTAACAAGCCTGTTACTGTAGACTTGTGTCATCGTGATCGGCAAATTGCGAGCCGCTTTACACAAAAAACACAACCCTTAATCAATAGTTCTCATAACACTCAAAACATAAACACTGCTTGGAGCTTGTTGCCAACAATACTATCTAATATATGAGGCTGATGATGTTTTTCTAATTATATTTTTAAGCTTGCACTCAAAACATCGCTCCGAGAACCTCTGCTGGTTTGCTTTCTTCCCTTTCTGATAAGAGCAAAGATAAAACACTAAAATCCACCTTGTCTCATTTAAAGCTGAAACCATTACCTCTCAGCACACTCATTTCTCTAGCACGGATATGAAGTAAACATGGACATTGAGAAATTTAGACATTTCTGGAGTAAAAGCCAAGGTTGGTCCTCTTTCCTATTGACTTATACATATGCAAGAGGTCTTTATGTACAAGAAGAAATTACAACCACAGCAATTTTAGTCCTCGCACAATGTCATGTACTCTATTTCCTGGAGGTTATTGTTAGAAATTATATACATTTAAATTGTAGCACCATCTTCTATCAGGTTAATGTATTCACAGAGCCCTTTTTTTTTCTCTTTCTCCTGCTGCGTTATTGAAATGTTCCCATCACTGCTCTTAACACACGGGCCAAAAAAAAAAAAAAAACTTCATGTAGGTAATTCTCTGAACTTTCTCTGCCTCTGAGGACCTACAAAGCAGAGGAGTCGACTGTAACTGGCTGCATTCGCACATTTAAATGTGTATGGATGATCAAGCAGATTCGGCAGAACGCTGCTGGCACCCAAGCAAAGGCATGAGTGATTTGAAGGCTTAATGCGGCCCTCCACACCACGCCGAGTTATAGCCTGTGATTTGCATCATAAACGTCTGTTCAATTTCAACTTTTGGAAATGAATATCACTAAATTAAAACCTGACAGGGAGCCAGATGGAGGAGGCAGGAGTGAAACTCGTTTTTTCACATTTGTATTTTCAATCCATGATAGGAACTAATTCCATATTACTACGTATATAAGCCGTGCATAAATACACATCAAATAGCATTTTTTCCCCCCAGACCTTATAATCCCCGGATAATCTTCATCTGCACTATAAGTGGTGCTAAATTGGAAAGGAGATGCTCAAATGAACATATTTACATCTGTCCCATTAGTGAGACACTGAGAAGATACAGCTCAGATTGGCTGCAGCTTTGAAATGCCTTTAGGCACTTGAGAATTTCATTAGAACCACTTTAACATACTGCGCCATGGTAAGTAATGTGCTTTAATACACATATAATGCTGTGGATTATAACAGTGGATATTAATAAATCACCAGTATTATTTATTAGAGGTTTTTAACCATAATAAGTTAATGTCATGGTTAATCTCTGACGTGAATTCAACGGCTTTATGAGCTTTCCTTGTGAGTGTTTATGTGTGTCACATTTGCGCATTTTAGTCAGTTTTTTATAAATAGTACCATATTTTCCGCCGTACACGTCGCTCCGCCCTATAAGTCGCATCAGTCCATATTTGTCTAATAAAGTGGAAAAATCCATAAATATGTTGCTTTGCTGTATACGTCGCATCTATTATGCGTCACTGCTGATGGAACCGTTTGCTGCATGTCACCGCTGACAACCCGGAAATGTGGGCTGGTGTTGTGCCAAAAATTGACGGGCTGCCAAATGGCGCCCACGAAAGCGTGCACATGAGGACTTTAACAAGAATTTAACAAGATCAACACTTAAAAACAATAATTTGTTAGCTCGAAATAATAGTAAATTTGTGTGTCAGTCTAACGTTTGCTTAATAAATGCACTTTGACGGTCAAATCAGCTGCATTTCAAAACCCGATTTGCGGAAGTAAACAAGTGCATGTGACGAGTCGCTGAGCAGATTTAACAAGATAAACACCTAAAAACATTTATGTGTTTGCTCAAAATTATATCAAAAGTGTGTCTCAGTTGAACTATTCCTAAAAAAAATGCACTTTAAGGGTCAAATCATCTGAATTTCAAAAATAGTTTCACTGCCTTGGTGCGCCGGGACCGAGCAGAGAGAGAAAATCAGGAAGGAGGAACGCTGCTAATTTCTTCGAAATTTAACAAGAAAAGCACCTAAACAATTATTTGGTTGCTCGAAATTATAGTAAATGTGTGTCTCAGTTTAACGTTTTCTTAATAAATGCACTTTAATGGTCAAATCAGCTGCAATTTGTCGGTGTGGTGCAGCTGGCTTGACGATTCCAAGCAGCGAGCAGAACAAATAGTGAGGAGACTATGGCAAGCCGATTATTCCGTTAATAGCTGGTGAAGATTCTCAGTCATCCAGAACATGGTAAATTAAAAGAAGTTCAAGAAAAAAGCAATATAGTATAAAGTATAATAAACAAAGTCCAATTGTTTCTGTTTTGAACTTTTTTGAATTTGTCATTATAGCCATGTTTACCTATTACATGATACAATGGCATGCCATACAGCTACTACTACTCTGCTACCATCTAGTGGCTGAAAGTGGTACTGTTCTTTTTTTCAGTCAGAATAGATGAAAACGGTCATGTCTCAGCCAAAAATTGGTTTATAAATATGGGGGGAAAATACATAAATATGACGCTTTGTCCTATAAGTCGCAGGGCATGCAAATTATGCAAAAAAAAAAAAACCTGCAACTTATAGGGTGAAAAAAACGGTACATCGAAATGATCTCTAAAGAGAAAGTTGAGATCTTTAAAGTGAGGTTCTGTGGAAAGGTAACAAACACACAACACCTTACCTGCTCTTTGAAAGACCTCAGCTGGAAAAATAGGGTTTAAATTTTATTCAACAACTCCAAAGTTAAAAAAAAAGCTCTCTAAAATGTTAAAGATTAAACAGCAGCAACCCTCTTTGGTCTTGGATTTGCTTGGACTAGCCTTTGATTCCTCAAAGTAAATAACAATTTTTCCAAGTTGATGTGTTTCAAAGGGCTGTCTCTAACAAGAAGTACATTAACTGTTCAAAACCTTTCAACAGAACCCCGCTTTGAAACGTCTGGGCTGCAGCTTTAGCATGCAAACTATGGTAACATGTAAGCTTGAATAAAATGTTGATTAGAAGCAGATTTACAAACGTGCATGCATATTTCAAGTGGGATGATTTGTGTGTATTTAAATTCTTCATCAGATTAAAGAGACATGTGTAAGCCTCAGTTTTTTTTAATGACACAGAGATCAAAGCCCAACATGTCCCAGACAGAAATGAGGGGGCTCATTAGCAACGGGTCAACAGGTCATCATTAGCAGGTTTGCAACCTTTGTAGCCTGCTTACCTTGCTCAATGTGTGTGTGCGTCAGTGTGTGCATGATTATCAGATACATCTGCTCTGGTCTCTGATCTCTCCACAGTGTGTGGGAGGTGCACGGGTCTCTCGTGTGGCCCTCTTCCCCGCAGACAAACGCTGCTCCAGAATTAAAGAGTTGGCCTCCTCTATTGTACCACCTGCCTCAATCAACTCACTTTCCATCTATTACGACCCAACAGGATGATCTTCGTGACTGAAGCGCATCGTGAAACCTCGGCTTTCCTGATTCAATGGGCTCTAGAGGGTTCTGACAATGACCAATTCACTCGTGACTATTATTCATCACAAAACCTTTCCAGCGCTCCAATAAAATCCACCACCCACCTTTCCCACTCTGTTTGGTATGCTGTAACAATCCATCACTTCCAAATGTTCTGTTGCCTCTACCGAACATAGCACACAAACCCTCACTGTCTCTCTCTTTCACACACACATCCCTTTTTTTATGACTCCACTGAACAAACTCTTTCTCACTTCAGAAATTGCTATTTTGGTGCAGGGCTATTCCTTCTCTCAGCAGTTTCCCATTAATTCTTTCTTCCTTTACAAACATTCCCTCCTGCCTTCCCGTATTCCATCTCTAAAACCGCAAACTGCTCTTTTCCACTGCCAGCTCTGTCGCTCACCCTCCCTCCCTCACCTTCAGATGCCACCCATCCGCTGCCTCCATGCCTGACTGCTTTGACAGGTCCACGATTCAGGCGGTGGGGGGTGGAGGATTTGATCCTTCCGTGGAGAGCTGCACTGGCAGTGGGGTCCACTCTCCAACCACCGGACGTCGAGCCCTGAGCCACCAATTAAAAAGTCATGAAGGCTTTTAGGGGCACGCAGGACTGGAGTTTCTCTCGCTGCTCTGGATTGGTTGACTGAAAATAGTCTTTGTGTTCCTGAGACAACAGTAGAAAGTGCCTGGGGTGGGGGTGGGGGGAGAGGGGCTACAGGTTAACAGAGCAGCAGTGCATGGACCACTTTGCTCTTCCCTGTGCTTTTAAGCAATACGTTCCCCGTGCCAACAGTTTCTTGAATCACTTGAATCAGATCAAATGCTTAACACACACACACAAAGTTGTGAATAACTTAAACATAAAGTTTTGCAAAACATAACTGAGTTCTGATTTGGTGCATAATGATATTCAGTTGTGTTTCAATTGGACAATTTAAAAAGTAATGAAAGAACTGAACTGAAATATTAAAAATCTGTTTTCTATGCAGTTGTTTAGTTTTGAATCAAGCATGCATTTTAAAAGAAACACTGAGTTGAGCCAGCATAGTTTTAGGGGAACAGAGGAACAAACTTGTAACCAATCACTGAATAAGTAAAAATCATAAAATAAAACATTTAATATTATAATTATAGTGGTTCAATAGCAACGTGTTTAGCCAAAAATTACACAGCACCAAACAGTTATTCATACAAGATTTATCATTGCTTCATTGCAAAGTGTAGTTTTAAGCAAATTTAAACTAATCTGAAAATATTTGATAAAAGAAAACCCTTTATGACAAAATGAGTTAAACCATCTTAGTTAAAATGCATCAAAATTAATAACCCACCACCCCCAGGGCAGGCGGACCGACGGATGGATGGACCGACCGACAGACAGACAGACAGACAGACAGACAGACAGACAGACAGACAGACAGACAGACAGACAGACAGACAG
>JARVGS010000472.1:21344859-21364763 GCA_031762315.1 Hypsolebias antenori | reverse complement strand
TTTAAGGTACAGAATGTACGCTGGTGTTGTGTTACGTTGAAAAAAACATGTTTAAAAAGCCGTTTACCGTTCTTTTTCCGACTTACGGCAAAAATACGGACTTACGAACGCCACGTGTAATGAGTTCCGACTTACGTTAAAATCAGGTTACGAACGGTCTGTAGGTACGGAACCCGTTCGTAACTCGAGGACTACCTGTATATTGCACAAGTGGCTTTATCTATCCAGAGATGAGACCACTTTAAGTCATTCAAATGTCAATTTAAGAGTCATCTCACCTGATTTGAGTATGACACCCTAGTAAATTAGATGTATTTTTCCTGTGTTGTAGTCTATTTTTTTAACCACATTTTACTTATCTTGTCGTTAACTTGACTCTAAAGCTATTTAGACAGACAGATTTTTTAAAAAAATGTGCTAAATCTCACATAAAAGCTGACATACGCTCAAGGTCAATGTAGGCTTTTTATTGGTAATGGTTGACATATCCAGCAGAACTTCTTGAAACGGCACAGATTAGATAAAATAGTGTTTCAGTGCAGGAGATAGTCACCAGACCTCCCAGTCTCATGAAACGCAAAAAAAGAAAACAGATAAATGAATGGATCTACAGAAGAAATAAATAGTAAAAGAGTAAATTTGACCATTAAAGCTAAAGGGTATACGAATGGAGTTTTGTTCACCCTTAGAGCTGAGGGTAAGCCATAGTAATATTCTCACCATTACTGTTCTGTGCGTCTCAAAACACGATTTATGGTCAATAATAAAGAAAATGTTTCTTCAATCACACAGGTGTCCTGCATCATGCCTGAGCGCCCATGCAATTTTATCACCACCCAGCCAGAAAACAAAACCAAACAAAAAAGTAACAGATGTCCAGCATAGTCCTATAGTGCAACATCCCACTCCCACAGGCATGGACAACGTCACCCAGTCATCCACGCTTTAAAGGGAGGCAGCTGCCAGAACATGAATGTCCAAAAACTCACTAGACTGACAGACACAAACAAGCATGACAGTTGGTTTTGGGGATGCAAGGAACACTGATTGACAGTGCTCTGTCGGCCGGATTAGAGACGTTCATTTCGTCCTGAACTCAATTATATTTTACAAAGGCTGACATCCCCAGTTAATTGCAGCCTTTCCACATGAGGGAATTATTTGCACTTCTCAATTCCCTGGCCATGTGTACTCTGTTCCGCATGTACAGGCTTCATCTATCATGTGAAAATATTGCAAATTAGACCAGTTAAAAAAAAATGGCGGGTAGAGGGAAAAATAACATCAGAGAAAGGGAAAAAGTTCAAGACGTGTGAAGAAAGTGTGCTACAATTTCAACAAAAGAACGAGCTACATTACAAGTCTCCTGCAGTCAGTTGTGTCTGGATCTTAGCGTTGAGAAGGCTTACTTTAGAGACAGATCCAGAGTGACGGCACCGTGATGATTGACACAATGATGGCGACGAGGAGAAGATGAACATAAGGGGAGGAGAGGAGAAAAAGGTTATGTAGTGCCACTGGCTACACCAAAATGAAAATGTGTGTTTTGCCTATAGACATATGTGACAAGCTGGTTTTATGATGAAGAGGGAATGTTGAGGTGGTAATGTCAAGAAAGCCCACAGGCCCAGTCCAGGCATGTCTGGAATATTCACCTACATGTGCACACGGACATATGTGGGTGTTTTTTTCTGTCTCTGTTCGTGACTAGGGGGTTGGTGTTGAAATAAACTGAAACGGCCGCAAGGCTGTATATCCTAGATTATCCAACCATTTTTAACTTACCCCCCAACTCCTTACAGCAGACACCCAATGGCTGACATGTGTCACTATACTGAGTCAGATTATCAAGCCTTTAATCCACCTCCCGGGCTCACTGGGTGGGTGAAAGGGTTTGGGATGATCTGCAACACTACAAATAATCCACTACCTAGCATTTGAAGACAAGGAGGGAGCAGGAGCATGTTGTTGCTCTCCTCCCTGTCACTGCTTGTGGATATCTGAGGTGCCATGAGGCCTTGGATTAGATTTGTTGCTGCTGCTGACATGTGGAGAGACAGCTGTTGCAGAGATCCACCAAACCTAAGCGCTGTATGGGCCCATATCTCTCCTCTACCCTTGAGCTGTCCCTGATTGTCAGAAAGCTAATCCTTTATCATTGTTTTGGGGTTTTGTCTGTTACAATGGGTATCAGTGACATCACTCGTGTTGACATTGGCTCTCCAGTAAACAAGAGCGCTGTTTATCTTTGTCTCTGAGATATTGGGCAAAAAACATCCCCAGATGGGAGCTATGGATTGTCAGTGTGATGCCAAAGTAAATATGTATGCAGGATATATTTACTGATAATAATCTCATCTAACAGCTGAATGAAGTTTTTCTTTTGTAAACAACAAACAACCTTTTAACGTTGGACTGAGATCAGTGTTTCCACATAAAGGGTATTAGACATCTATCTTGGTGAATGTGGTGTAACAAGCACACATACAGAACAAACCTCCTTGAGAGTATTTTTCCCCAATTACCGCAGACCATTGAAGTATCTTCACTGAAAGAGTCTGCACCATGTGTTAACCCTCAGGGACACTGATCTCTAATGTGGTCACAGTGAACTTTTGTAATCTAAAGACTACTACTTTTTCTGTTTTGTTTCATTCCAGGTCAGTCTGATTAGTGGTAGTCAAAGCTGAAGGAGTGTTTCATCTCTAATTTTGTTTGTCAGAAAGCAGGCTGGTCAGAAGGGCAAAGGAACTGGACACGTCTACTTCAAGCTGGGACCCCCTGTTGCTAGAAGGCACAACAATGATTAGGGCAGGTCAATCATTCTTTAAGTTCAGGCCCGGTTTTCCAAGGACATCCTTTTACTCAGCTTAGAGGAGGACAGTGGCCAGCTATTGGCCAAAAGTCCAAAACCACTTTAACCAGCTCCCCAATAAACGGAGTAAATCCCAGAAATCTGACTTCAGAAGAGCTCCGATTATGAGCTTGAGGAACATCAGAATAGTCCACAGTGCTGCAGCTGTAACGATATAAACATTTCCTACAGACTTAATTCTGTAGCACAGAGTTATTTTGCAAGATATTGTTGTTTCATTGCTTCTCTCTCCATCTGGGAGATAGGGAAGTCATTACAGAGCACAGACATTTTTCAGCGTTCTATAACTGTAATGTTAAATTTGAAGGAAAGTACAAAGATAAGGTCTAAATAAGCATTCAGCAGCTTTTAAGTATTCTTTTCACAGACACTGCTTGAGGTAAGACCATTCCCATGACACCAAAGCTGTGACTAAGTTTTAAATGTAGATTTATTAACAATAATGAACAATATGGGATGGGGGAATGGTGGGGCAGAGGCGGCGAGCCTGTGATTGGAAGGTCACAGGTTCTATTTCCTGGACCTGTGGATGGGAAAGGTAAAGCACCTACACCTGCCTCCACCCTAATTGGCCCCACTATGGGCCATTGAGCAAGGTCCTTAACCCCCACCATCTGCTCCCCCAGCACCCTAGATGGCAGCTCTCTGCTCCACACAGAGGGCTGTGGTAGTTTGGTGTTCTGTGGTTGTGTCAGGTAGGGCGTCTGGTGTAAAAACAACTGTCAAGTCTTCATGAGTTAATTCATTGTGGCGACCCCTGAAGAAGGGAGCAGCCAAAAGAAACCTACTTTAATGAACAATATAACTATTAATTAACATGATAACTAAAAGACAGCGTTTTACTTTACCAGATTGAGGCCATAATTTATTGTACACAAGTTGTAGATTCAGTATTTAGCATGTAACTGGTTGATGTTACCATCAAAATGCAGAGTATATATTGTGTATTTCCTAAATGGGTATATGTCTTTCTGGGGACAGTGTGACAGACAGTAACCCAAACTGCTGATAACCCCACTCTTTCCTGCATGGTCTGGCCACCAACCTTAAAAAATCTTTTAATAGCACACTAAAATTCTGCGTAAAAACTAAATTGCAGCCCTCAATGGGCAACAGATGACGGAATTAAAGAGATTTAGAGTTTTGGGGGAAACTGGGCTGCATGTATTTGATGTGGGTTGGGGAATGAGGGAAGAGGAGAGCTGAGAACACCAAGGCAGCATCTGGCCCTTGTAAGGACACAACTCTCTGGGAAGTCTCCACAGATTGGGAAAGGAGCTGACTGATAACTCTCTCTAGTACCCACTGTGTGCACAGACTGGCACTCACCTACTAGTAACACCTGCTGCAACCATATGGTGTTTCAGTATCACTCATCACCTAAATAAAACTAGGACATGTGAGGTGTAAAAAAACGTCTAACTGTGAAATTGTAAGGCCATCGCACACAAAAAAACCCACTCATTCCAACCCTAGTTCTACTTGAGGTAACCATGGCAACTCCTCACCTGTCATCTCGTCGACAGCCATAGACAGACAACCAGGTCAGAGTGACACATTTTCTCAACCGCGCAAACACAGACACTTTTTGTGTAGTTCCCCATTCTCCCTTAGATATCTACCAGGGCACAGGCAGGCACTCATAGCCGACTCTATACACACCAAATTTATCTCGTGCCCCCCTGCTGTTCTCTGTTACGCTCTCTTCTCACTCTTTGTCTGTCATTAACGAACACTAGTGCTGACACAAATGCACACTTAAACACATACTCACAATGACACATTTTAGCTTCACTGCTCATGCCAGAGGATGCTGGCAAAATGGCAAAAATTATCCTGACCTGGCATATTCCAATCTCAAGTGAAAACGTGGCCCAGTATAAAGGGCCG
Organism: Hypsolebias antenori; assembly: GCA_031762315.1. Taxonomy (NCBI): domain Eukaryota; kingdom Metazoa; phylum Chordata; class Actinopteri; order Cyprinodontiformes; family Rivulidae; genus Hypsolebias; species Hypsolebias antenori. The sequence goes on along the minus strand of JARVGS010000472.1, from coordinate 21,359,998 downwards.
GTGGGTTGGAGCAGCCTCTATTCACAAGAGACAAAACCTGGATCTGTGGCATGATCTGGCTGGCTGGACTTGTGAATAGAGCCAGCAATCCAGCAATGACAGACCCTGTTAACCCCTATATCGTGAGTTACTGCCTGGCTGTATACAACACAGTTGGAAAGGGAGCATAAAACAACAAAAATTGGCGTGGATGGATTCCAGGCTCATAGCAGCAGTATAATGGGTGTGAAGTAGTTAGTGAAAACTTCTGAAAATTTTACTAGCGGCAGCATCATCCTTCACCACACTCCCACACTCCTGATTTCATCTCGTCCTTAATGTGGAAGGAAGTTAAAAATATTTGAAATGCTAAAGGAAAAACGTGGACTGACACGTTCAAACACTCTGATGCAACTGGATGGCGCTAAAGGAAAGTGGTTGTTGAAATGCTAGAATGGGACCGGGTTTGAAAAGAAAGGGGCGTGTCTCCCCACCTTGGTTTTCATTTTTGTGCCGCTTTCATCTCGCTGCACACCACAGACCCTGTGACTCACCAAGTGAGCAAAGCATAGCCAAAACCAACAGCCAGCAGATAGCAACTCTTACGCTAACAAGCTTTTCACTTGGGGATACCATCAGCTCTCTGGTTTTCTCAAACAGCTAATTAGAGGCGGACTGAGAATCAGACCTGCAGCAGCTATGTTTTCACCCTTTTTTATTCTCAGTCATTTTAAAAGCAATTGTTTTTGTCACCAATTTTACTGTAATTCTCATAGAAAACCTGTTTCTTGCACACTATATTCAATTCAGTCATAGCTATCTGCCATCTTCCTGTTTACCACCATTGTTGGCATTACTGTCACCGTGTCCAACTCAAGGCCTCTGCTGCCTCTTAATCCCATTAGACCAAACACAATCAATTATCCAGCCGGCCATAAGGATCTGAGAGCATTAAAAGGTTAGCTCGGGAGATTTAAAGCCATTGATGTCTATGACAGGAATGCAGCCCCCACTCCCCCAGGCAAGTTCCTGCTTACCAATTCGTTAGTGTCTGTGTATGTATGTCAGCGTGTGTTCATCAACATGACACCCCGGCACCAACTAGAGCCACCATGCATTGCTAGTGGATCTTTAATCATGTCCCTGCAAGTCCTGGCAAATTACTGCCTTGTGATGGTAATCGATAAAGCGATAAACACAGCCGGGGACTGCAGATGCTAGAGCGAAGAAATACCATTGCGGCCACTGGTTGATTTTTCTTTCTTTCCTTTTATTTTTTATTTTTGTATAATCTGATTTTCTTGCCAAGTGTGAACAAAGTTAAGATAATGGCTCTTTTCCTCCCAGTCTGGATGGAACATTGTTGAGGAGAGGGCAATGGATGCTCATACATTGCTCACATTTAGAGATGGAGGAGTTGTGATGATACAGGTGCAGGTCAATCAATATTATCAGGAAGACAGACGGATCTGTAGACTCATCGCATCTCGCTCACTCTGCCCACCATTGCCTGTCCATAAACTCCATGCCCCAGTGCCGTTCCATTCAAGGCTTGATGTCATTTTCTCGCTCCCTCCCTTTTATCTTTCCCAAACACTTTTCTCCTACACTCCCTTCTCACTGACTCTGTTCCTTCTCAGGCGAGAAAATTAAATATGATCATTCCTCTTCAAAGGCGCCACCATTAGCCACATAATGAATATTCAGCTAATGTAGCAGAGAGAGGAGACTGTGTGAGTAAGAGATGTAATTGACAGCAAGAAGTGAAAGGTAAAACTCACAACACCAGACAGTCTTCTAGTATTCCTAGAAATATGCGCTGAATTTGCTCTGACATATCCATTTCCATTGTTTTTATGGCTGAATACAGAACATTTTTCATTATGAATACCTTATTATCACGACTGAACGCTTGTGACATTTAACAATATGCTTGTAAATCTACCTCATCAGAACCCAATACATCATTTGTGTCTCATTAATTTTCATTGATGAATCATTGATCATGGCGCTATTATGAAATACTTCCTCAAATTCCATGTCTCGGATGTCAACTTCCACTAAAGAAATCATCTGGCTGCAGGTTTTAAAAGGCGCTGAGGCGCTCGCGACTCCAACTCAAAGTCCGCTCTCTGAAGAACTGGCCACTTCGCCGTCCAGATGCAGCTGCGAAGCACCTTTTCTCCTCAAATTCAAATGTGTTTCCTCATGCAGACACGATAGCCACTTTCCAATTTCAACTTAATCTTAAAGCACCAATTTCTACTGCCGTGGCAGTGATTGAAATATGAAACCCTGCATATATACAGCCCATTACAGAGAATACAAGGCTCCAGCTGCCCGTTTGTCTGCCCCAGAAAGTGAGAGGAGAAGAAACAACAGGGATCAGCTTGGCTGAAACACATTTCTGTTTATTTATTATTCAATAATGCTGAATTGGCCCCTGACCCCCTGGAAGAGCTCATGCTAAACTTTCTTTAGAAGAAAAGGCAGGCTTGCTGAATCAGGAGGAAATCAAACAGAATCCCCGGGGCTCGGTGTTATAGGAGGTGAAATCTAACAAATTTGATGCATAGACACTTTCAGCGTGGTCTTTTTTCTTAAACACCTTTTCCCTATTTAATTTATTCAACCACATGTCAAAGCTACAAAAACAGGATGTCAATTTAATAAGCACAGATATTCCAACACGAGTAAACAAGCGAGTCATTTCAAAAAGAAGAGTGATCAGCATCCTGAGAGGCATTTTCTCAAGACTACTGTTCTTTTTGCTTCATTATTTTCTATTATTTTCAAGTAATTGTTATATAAGACTAAACCATGTAAAAAAGGAACATAATATAAAGCAAATAGCTATAATTAACGTGTTTTGAGAAGTAGTGGGTTAAAAAAAAAGCTTAAGAAGAAGCATTCTTCACTTTTTTGGAGCCTTCAAGGTTGCTTCATCTGTTAATTAAAAATGTTTAATGACTTGCATCCATAAAACCCAGTTCAGTCAGATGCTCAATGGGTTTTCCTTGGACCTTAAACACTGAGCCACAGCGCTACGGGAACCTGGCTCAAGGTTAGAGCTCTAGTGTCAGTCATGCCCAATGACCAGAGCAAGCTGTGCGCTCCGCTCCTCAAGTGGCTGCCAGAGAACACTCACCAAGGTTACGCCTGTCGGAGGCAATGAATATTCCACTCATCTCAATCAAAGTCCTTCACAGAACTTCGAGGGATTGGTCCTGCTTGTGCTTCAACGTAGAGGAAAAATAAGGAGGTTTGCTCTTCTGGAAAATTTGGAAGAGGAGGAAACGGTCAAGTCGCCACATCTGAACTATCCAGCGTGACAAATAACATCTACAATTATTAATCTGCAGCTAATCAAATCTTCAATTTAATCAATTAAGATCATTACCTACAGAGGAAAATAGGTGAATACATTTGCATATTATGTATTTACCTTCTCTATGGGAACCCTGGCAGGGACATAAACTGCTGAGGTGGCTGTATGAGTGGGATGACACTTTTCGGTGTTAATAAATACAAAGAAATATGAGTGCACCTTTAGAGACAAACCTGTGTGAGAAAACCGACTGATGGAGAAAATGGAAATGGAGACTAAACCTGTTTTTTTAATGGATATGTCTGCAAATGGTTTCAAACAACCTGCTGCAGCAAAGCTAATCCCAGAGATAAAAACATCCCTCCTTGGCTTGTGGCTGTAAACACTATATAATAATGAAAAAAAAAATCATTCAGTCAACATGTTATTAATTGCAATGTAGGGTAATGCCTGTGCTTAAATACCAAACTATTTCCACAGAGATAAATTAATGCATCTTTGTATCCCTGAAGTCACTCTAAACAAAATGAATCGTGGTTAATGACAATAAATTACAGCACTTTGCTTCCACAGGAAACAATCTATAAGTCGGCTGACAAGCAATGTAAATGTGTTTGTGAGGCATAAATCACTAGCTAACAATTGAACACCTGTGGATTTTCCCAAATTAAAATAAATCCTCTTTCAAAGCTCCCATCTGCTCAATATTCCACAGATAATATTAAATGATCATTTTGCGCTGACATCCTCAACAAATGGAGAAATTAACAATGATGGATCCTTGAAACTGCTTTTTGATCAAACACCTGGTTAGCTCATTTGTGGTCAGTAAGTAAACAGTGCCCTCCTTCTTTTTTTAATGCGGGAGCCTTAAAAGCATGCTGAGGTATTTGCCTACGGTTGATTGCGTGTGGTGTGTTTGTGCGGGTTCTTCGTCTGATCACTGCAACATCCTCGATCTCCAGGGGCGGCGGCTCCTTCTCTCATCAGCCATGCCCAGTCGATGTGACTGTCACTCCCAATCTGCACTGAGAGGAGAGCCTGTGCCTATTTTTATAAATGTATTCATATTCATTAGTCCTGAGTGTCATTCATAGCAGCAGTTCTTTAATGCGACACGTAGCCATCAGAGGCTTGCAGAAGCTTGCCTCCTCTCATCTCACAAATTAATAACAGAGGCAATCACTGCAAAGGTGGCTTCTGTCAAACAACAATGGCTCCTGATTTCCATCAACTCTGCGCAAGTCCTCATTTCTACATGACATGCAGTAAGAAAAGGAAGAAGAAGAAAAAAACACTTACTGGTCACCCCTTACAATACAATTGCACCATCCTTAAAAAAAAAATGAAATAATTAAATTAGGCGAGATTTAATTATAATATTTTTTTTTTCTTTTGACCCAATGCGATATCCGGCTTCATAACATCTTGGAGTCAGTCGATTAATTGTGCAGAATAAGTGAAGTGAATTTGAGCTGCTAATGGGAGCAATTAGGCAACAGACTCGAGCAGAATTTACCTTCACCCATCTGTGCACCGACTTGGACTTTATTGGCCCATATGTGCCACGTAAAGAACACAACTCCAGTCTTTTGCTTATTTTCTAAGACTACCATGACATGTTCAGCTAAGGTATAGTTTTTGCATCATTATGATACCTTCAATGTGGATTTTTTTATTAGTATTATTATTATTTTTGTAGTGCACATCCGCTTTCTCTTGGCCCCATTTTGTGGATTATTCTCACAGCCTCGCCATGATTTTTTCATGCCCATTGTTTCTGCTCCACCCCACTTTAAATCAAGAACACAAAGCAACCCTGCTGTACTTTACTCTGGACAACATTAATAAAACAAGCTTTCAATGATGCAGAGCGGAACGCCACGTTGGGCTACAGAGCGGTGGCATGATTAAAGCTTTTAAATACTACCACCCTTTGCTTCTACATATGTCATCTCTGCAGTGAGACCAGCCGTGTGCTCACCTTATCACTTGTATTATGTCTGGGTTTGGGTCACCCCTCTGCACTTGAACTGTAAGGATAAAACAAGTGCTGGGTCCACTTTAGCATACAGTATAGTGCAATAAAGGGCCGTCAGCAAAGAAAAAAAAAATCTGAACATTTACAAAGGTTGTTGAAGTTCTGCAGAGCTAAGATCTATTTCAAGATTTATATTCTTCCTCTAATCTTTACATAGCTTTCAAATTTAATCATATTCTTACAGCGTCTTTATTGTTTCTCTACCTGAAAAGGGTAATCAGTTTTCTATATGAGGGGATAAATATTTATTATCAGCACCTGAGTAATTTCTTCTCACAGTTTGCCCCTCTAATATTTAATGATGACAACTCCTTGAGTGATTGCAGAAGTAGAAATAAGGCTTTTTAATTGAATTCTGTGAAGTTAAACACTGTCCAGGGCAACTTCATTAAACTGATATGACTCTCCAATTTCTGGAGTCCCCGCAGGCGCAGAGCATGCCCGCCATTGTTACAACAGATGTGCTCTATCAAGTTCGTACATGCTCCAGCATTATCTTTCACAGAACTGGAGAATTACTTTTTGAAAGACCCTCCTTGCTCACAGACATTGGAAGAAATTCAAAACGAGAAATTCTGACCAGCACTTTGTGAAAGATTTGAGGACGGTGATGACGAAACGTTGCCTGAGGTGCTTTTGCACTGGTACCACATGTCAGTCAGAGGAGCTGCAGCTGTAATGTGTCCATGGAGAGAATATACCCAACAGTGCCTTTGCCATTATGCTTTTGATTAATTCAGGCATCCCAAATCGGGCTGGAACTATCACATGCACTGTGTGTGTCATATGTGATGTAGATCCAATTTGGCTTTAGTCTCTTGAGTAAAGCTCCATGTCAGCCCTGAGTGACTTCCCGTGTCTGCTGAATCTCCATCTGGAGACTGTGGGGGCCATCGTTGTCAGAAGGCCTCCTGGTGCGCTGCAGCACATGTCCCTAGCAGGGGATGCCTGAGTTCGTTTGTTTGGTTACTTTACCCAGGCTCTGTGACAAGATGAGACAGTGACCGAAGCATTTGGGACACGGGAGCCCCCTGCAGAATTAAACAGGCTATGTCTCAAGCGCCAGTGACAGGAAATCTCACTCAGATCACAAAAGGCAGAACTGATTGCATCTGACAGGTGCATCCACTTCTTTTAGATGCAATGTCTTTGTTTTGTCTGGATTACTTGTGTGTAAGCGCTTGTATTTTTGGAGCTATGCGTATGTGTACTGGCAGTGGCATCTTTCCACATTCAGTTTACTTGTCGAAATGAAAAGTGACCTTTTTAAAACACAAATGTATTTTTTTTAAATAACAGAAGCAGAAAGATGGCCCACAGCATGTTTCTGGTTGTGTGTAACAACCAGGCAAATCACTGCTACAAAGGGGTAAATGTGGAAAAAGGTTGGCAGTGAGAGAAGAGGAAGGGTTACTGTTTGGGCTCAATCTGGGCACGCTAATCCCTTTGATCCCCCCATTTTACTGTCAGCTGTTTCCTAGCTACCATTGGATCTGCACAGAATTCAGGATTTGTACAACTGTACATCACGGCAATCCCTGCCCCAGTACTGCGGTGCTCTCCTTTCTTTTCTCCGACAATACCTCACCCAGGCCCATGATCAACACACGTGCATTGATTTATATTTTTATTTGTTTTTCTTTTGCATCAGTGGAGTTGGCCATGATGGTGACATGACAGAGATGGGTTACACTGGAAACTATTTTGCAGCAACAACCATCAGAACATGTTTTACAACAGAAAAAGCTGTTTCCGATATTGACTGTCAATACGAGATGCTGTAGCTGTGGCCCACATTCATTACAGTTGTGACCATAGGCATTGCAACAATTATATGTGAAGGGGACATAACCCCCCACCCCCACCCCACCCCCACACAAACATTTAAAAATGTTGTGAACAAATCCATTCCACTTGATTAATAGGAGAATACTCAAACCACTAAAAATCCTTTACGGGTTTTCCTGGTTACCTACAACAACTACCCACATGCATGCAGTGTTTCTCCGAGGTCATCTGCTCACGGGGGGAGGAGGGGGAGACACCTCTGTTTTGTGCGCTAGCTTAGTGCTTGCAGTTGTTGACAGGGTGGGGAGCCAGGATGTGTGAGAGAAGCGGAACACTCCATCTGTAGCTTCTTAGCTAACGCGTCTGTATCGTGCGCTGCTAGCTTAGCGCCAAGTTAGTTCTGGCAGACACAGGGGGTTGGGGGTGGGAAGGTGTTGGGATGCTTGAGAGAACTGAAAGAAGCAGAGCGTGCTCTATTCACACAAGGTGAGCTGTTGGTCAGGCTGCTTCTTGTTGCTCTCTAAAAAAGGTATTGAATCACGTTTACTTAGGTAAATGTAGTTAACAACACAGTAAAATAAACCAGAATGCAGGAAATGACATCTTCTGTATTAACAATTGTACCCCACCTCCCACACACACCACCAGCACGTCCCCCAACACACACACACACACACACACACACATTACAAATGCTTCTTACGCCAATGGTTGTGACAATAAGTTTGTTCTTTTCTAACAAGATCTATTCAGAAACAACAAATCAACCTGAATGCATTAAATGCACTTGTTAGAATAGGAAACCGTGTTTGCATATTAGAACATGTGCACATTGCTTGTCATGATTGTGCATTTGCTACCATGTATTAAAGCAATAAGGGAAGTTTTATTGAATTCTTCTTCGAAGCTGCTTTAAAATTTGAATAAGTAGGCAAATCAATCTGCACGGAATCTCTTTCATCCTTGTCAGCATTGGTTTGCTTAGAGAGGTGCAATGCGCCAAAGATTCCCCACTTAACCTCCGAGGAGCTCACCCAAACTGATCCTAAATCATTCCGCGCAAAAACACTCATGGCAGTCTTGATTTGCGTATTGGCAAATTCATGCTTCATTGTCACACACAGGCTCTCCTGAAACTCAGGATTATTAATCTTGTAAGCAGGCAGGTACAAGAATGAACGCCAAAAGTTTCTCAATTTCCTGATTTCAATAAGAGCTGGTAGGCTGTATTGATTTTTGTATGTGCTGTACGCTTCTATTATTTGTATCATTCAGGTGGGCAAACGTAAAACTACTTCTTTATTAGACGTTTTATTGGACTTGTTTAGTTCTTATCTTTTCTTGGAACTTAAACGAAAATCTATGTAGTCATTCAAATTTGTTGTCATTCAGTGCAATCAAAGAAACTATGGCGCTGACACTGAAAGGTGACTAACAAAAAAATAAATAAACGGAGAAATAAACTTCTGCCTCTTTAGTTTAGAAGAGAGGAGCAGTTTTTTGTCTCAGGCTGAATTCCATCATATGCTTTTAGACTTTAACCTGAAGGGTTTCATGGCTTGTGCAGAGAGGCCAAGGAAAGGTAATCCAAACATGACATGAGCCATGGAAGTAGAAGCCTGCAGTGCCATTGTCAGCTCCCGTCATCGTCACACTTCTTAACTGACACGCCGCTGATGTTACAGGCAAGGACAGTGATCAAAGATCTGTGTACGCTGAAGCGCTGCCGTGTCTCAATGACAACCTGCTCCTCGCTGCCACGCACACACCAGCCTTATCAACAAACACAAAAGCCCTCCTGAATGAGACTGTTGGTATGCATTTCTTTAGATTTATCTCTGCTGATGCTTTGGCGTGTTCAGTGCTTTACCAATCACACTGATAGCTGCACGTATGTTTGTATCTAAGGTGGAGTGGTGTCAAACTGTGATAGGAGTGATGGGGAAGGGGGGTGTATGTTACGTTGCAAAATACACAAGGATTTGCAAGATAGCTGCGTCTTGAAACAAAACCAAATATGATATTAAGTCCCATGTGTTTGAGAGCAGGACAACAGGAGATGAGAATCAGCTCAAGTTGTATTCAATAGAGCACAAAGTATTGAGATGCAACTAGAGGTTCTGGCTACTCCCTCCTCGCCTCCAGAGGGTCTGGCAGGCCTGCTGCCAAGCTCAGCTGAGCAAATGTAACCTTGCAGTTTTCATACACGACTTTGCTTGTAAAACAGGATTATTTAAGAATGGAGTCTCACTGGAATGGACTCCTTTTGACTTTAATGCAGAAAAAAAAAGTTTAATCTTCCCTGCCTTCTTTAGCGTCACATGATTTGAAGTTTACCTTCATTCAGTTTTGAAAGTAAAAGGTAATTGCCTGTGGGCGGCATGGTGGATCAGTTGGTAGAGCGGTTGCCTCTCAGTGGGTCAAATCCCTGCCCGGGACCTTTCTGGGCGGAGTTTGCATGTTCTCTCCATGCATGTGTGGATTTTCTCCTGGTACTCTGGTTTCCTCTCACAGACCAAAAAACATGTACGTTAGGCTGATGGGTGACTCTAAATTGTCCCTAGGTGTGAGTGAGAGAGTGAATGGTTGTTTGTCTCGTTTGTCTGTATGTGTCCCTGTGATGGGCTGGAGACCTGTCCAGGGTGTACCCTGGTTCTCGCACAGTGACTGCTGGGCATGGGCACCAGCGACCCCCATGACCCAAAAAGGAAGAAGCAGGTAAAGATAATGGATGGATGTTTTTCCTGTGTGTGTTGGCCTGTACTTTTAGCAAAATATCTCATAAACCAGAACACAGATTTAAATGAAACTCTCAGACTGTATTTAGTGGATGCACATTCACAACTGACTATCATTTAGGAGTCAACCCAGTTCAAGTTGGTGCCAGAGCTAAGCAACCTTCCAACACAAACATGTCTCTAGCTCAGCTAATTGTAGATATTGAGCTAAAGTGTGTTAGCAGCTGAAAGTCATTCACATAACATACATAAGCATAACCTAACATAACATAACCTTGCCATTCACCGCTGGAATCAAATCTATCTGTCTGTTGGCAAAATTAAAAAAAAAAAACACCAGATAATTTTTGATAAAATTCTTGGAAAGTAATCACTGGGTGTACATCTAAAACTGATAAACTTTTTAATTCAAATTATCTCAAAATGGCCACCAGAACAAAATGACCTAATGAAGCACAAACATGATGATCATTCAGAAATTTTTTTACAGATACTGAGCAACAATTTGACATGTTGGCTACTGAGCATTATCCCCAATTCATACCTGTAATTGGGGTCAAGAGGATGTAGAGGCAGGGTAGTCAACTTGGGAACAGAAACTCACAGGTTCAAATTCCCGCCATCATGCCCACATGCCGTGTTGTCTCTGAGCAAGACAACTAATCCCTAATGGCTTCCTGGGTGCTTCCATAACTGCCCACTGCTCCACCAGCTTCGCTAAAAACTTTAGCAACGTGTCTGAATGTTGGCAACAATTGTGTCCTAAACCGCTGGTGAGATTTTAGATAAACTTTCAGTGGAACTCAGAAAGCCTCTCCACCATCACAGACATCTACACCTCCAGATGCAGGAAGAGGGCCACCTGCATCATGAAGGATCCCACTCACCCAGCACACACACTTTTTATCCTGCTTCCCTCAGGCAGGAGGTTGAGGAGCATTAAGTCTAGAACCATTAGACTGAGGAACATCCTTCTGAGTTTCTCTGATACTCCAGCAACATATTGGATGACAATGTCTCTCTGTCTGTTTCACTCGATCCTTTTTTGGGATACAATAATCTTAGTTTAATGTTTGGCTTGAAAAGCAGCAGGCAATATGCATTCTTTCAAGAAATGCCAGACCTTTAACAGATTTTTGTTTGTTTGTTTGTCTGTTTTCTATGAAGTTTAGCTGAAATAATGCCATGTTTATCACTTACTGAAGCAAGTCACAGTGGTGCAACTGAGGTCAGAACAAGAATGGAACAGAGAGGATTTATTCATGTGAGTGTACAAAGAGAAATGGATTTGTATGACCACTTGTTTTTTTTTATAGGACAGATAGATAAAAAGGCTGGCCCCGCCACCACCTCAATTTCACCCCTTCTTGTCTCTTTTGCCGTTTTATTCACAACACAAGAATACACTCAGCGGTCCCCAGGAGGGCCACGCTGGATGTGAGCAGAGATTCAGTGAGCACATTACGTTGTAAAAAGCATTGTTTCTCGCCACAGTTTTCCTTGAGTCGCCTTTGTGTTGTTTAAATGTTTACATAGAACAGCTTGGGGGCTCAAAGACATGTGTTTGGTTCCGAGTGCCACTCGAGCTCCATCCTTCATTTTCATGGATAAAAGCGAAAGCACTTTTTTTGTTGTTGTTGAAAATGCTCATTATAAAGGACACTGATGAAAACATCTCTGCTCCTTATTGGTCAAAATTATATCAGGCAAAAAATAAACAAATAGAGCTACTTCGCATTCTCCTCCATACAATGGCCAAGGTCAGTTTTGCTTTCAGCTTTTGTCCCAGCTCAGGGCTTCCTCTGAGACATTTTTTAAATTCCTGATAGTTGAAGTGCCTCCAAGCTCTGTGTCAGATTGATTAGACGTTTAGCCAGGAGAATTAATATGTGAGAAATTTGTACGTTTCCGCCTGCAGCGCCACTTCGCTCGCTCTCATCAGTAAACAAGTAGATATAACAAAACCACTCTCAGCTATGTGATTAAAATCGCCAGCAAAAAACGTGAAATTGCCCACAAAACTGATGCCGTTATTACGGCGAAAATCAAATCTGAGCAAACCTTACTCAAAACTATATTTTTCACTCAGCGAGACACAAAAGGTTCTTTGTAGGTAACGAATTATTCGGAATAACAGGTTTTTATGTGGAATGAAGGCCTGTGCTACTCATCTTCAAGCTTCTTCAGTGCACAGATTTCTCAGCAGAAGCTGAAAAAAGTGTTTAACACCAGAAAAGTGAAAAAATAAAATTAAAAAACAACTTAGCTTTTTTTTTTTTTTTTTTTGGAGAGAGTAATAATTTTAACCAGCTATCCAAATATGCAGACATCAGCGCGGCACACATATGGTGAGACAGAACTCTTTGCCCCATGCAAACAGTCATTATAGAGCCCTATGGGCAAATGGCAATCACTAGGCAAAGGGGGAATGCCAAAACCCCACAGTTAATTTGATTACATTTCCATTATGAACTATAAACACAGTTTTGCTGCTCAACTGAGCCAATTAAAGCCTTCCTGAAGCTTTAAAAAAACACTGACAACGCGCAGCTCCTTTGTTCTTTAACAATAGGGTTGATTGTAATCATTTGTCACACTTACGCGCAATCATTTTTTGTATTTTTCCAAATCAAATACTGTTTATTTCCCCCCAAATTTAGGCCGTTTTCAGTGAGCTGTGACATGTTCCATCTCGTGGCAGCATGAATAAACATGTGTCGACAGCATTTGGCAGCGAGAAGAAAAAGAAAAGGGAAGGAAAGAAAAATAAATAAATAAATAAATAAGCAGCCAACCAGCCAGACGTTTGCAGGCACTGAAGACACATAAGGAGTCAGATATGGAAGCTGCCACTGTTCACCTGAGGCTGGGCAAAACGCTCGCTGGGCTTTCCTGGCATGAGCCACACTATAAAGAAAATAAGCACTTAGTCCAAATTTCAACAGCTGTTGGCTCTCTGGAGCAGAAAACACATTTAATGGAGTATATTTCTACCAGCACAGAAATACATATGTCACGATTAAAAGCCTTGCATTCTTTGAAGAAATTCGTATTGCCTGCCGTTCTTGTCAGAGTTGCAACATAAGATTAAAAAATCAAAATAAAGTTATGCAAGAAATCACATAGCATATTATTGCCACTACCTTGTTGAAATTTTAGTTCAGTATTTGTAAAAGTGATTTTATTTACCAGTACAGTATATTATTTTTTGTGTTTTTAGATTTAATTACCTGGAGAATTCCTCTGGTCCAAGACTGACTTCAAACAATAACCATTAATAGACATTTATCCAATGATCACTTTCTGAATGTTTTATTCAGAAACTGATCATTGGGTGCAGTAGTTCAGTGGTCAGTCTTGTAATCCTGGGGTTGCAAGTTCGAGCCCAGGTTTCATCAGGAAGAGCATCCGGCGTTCAACAAATTGTCAGCTCTTTCATGTGAGTTTGCTCACTGTGATGACCCATGAAGTCGTATGTAAGAAACATACTTTTTTATTAACTTTCTGAACATTTTATTAAAATCCATCCAATGATTCTTGAAATATTTTGATTACACACAAATACTGTAGACTCTAATTTTTAATGGTGCAGTTATAATAAAGGCTTCATGTGATCAGTTGGCTCTTTGAATATATGTTGTAAATGACACTCAGACACTAACACATAACGTTAATGTTCAATATCCATAAAACTGACTGAGCTAAAGTTATTTTGAAGTTTACTTAGCTGTGGCAGCATCTTGAATCAGGTTAAATTCAGAAGTAAAATCAGTTGTGGATGTTTTCAATTGTTATTTTTTGAGAGTTTCATTAAAATCCACTCAGTGTGTCATGAAATATTTTTGCTTAAAGAAATACAAATGTACACACAGGGAAACACATTATCACCATCCTTTTGGCCTTCGGTGGTGGGTGCAGTACATCAAGTGTTTTTTTTTTTTTTTCATAGTTCTGCACAGATACGTTACTGTAATAAAACTTGTGAGGAAATACAGATGCATTAAAAAGTTGTACCACACAAGGTCAGTAAAGCCTCTGGACAGGTGCATTGTGGGAGGACAACTGCTGAGCATGGAGAGGATGCACTCGAGGTAAAGGAGCTGCATTAGCTGATTATCACTAAAAAGGAGAAATGAACAAATTTGGAAGATCACCACGTAGCAGCAGACAGCCTCTATTTGATGTAAAGAGTTTAATTTGACAAGCAGGTTTTCTGGGTTACCTGTCCACAGACTCCAGTTTTTCACAGAACACCGTCAGAACCATCACCACATCTTCACAAAGAGCCTGGTTGGTTGGGGAAATATCTAAAACACATACCCAACCAAGATGAATTCATGGCTGCTAATTTCTTTAATATGAAGGAAAAGTGAAAATGCTTTTTAATTATCTTACTTTATCAATCTGCTCTTTTGTATTTGGGTAATTCAAATTCATTCAAATGATTTTTTTCACCCCTCTGCCTTTCTTGGCATGTATCTACAGCATTTAAAGTTTCAAATCCAATACAGTATAGTCAGGCTTGCTGTAGGAGATCAGTCACAACAATGGCCCCCATTCCTTCTCCAGAAACCCAAAGGGTCAAGTTGTCTGTACGGAAGGTATGAATAAATATGGTATGTATAAATCTCAAAAGATAATCCTCTGTTTCAGGAGTTCTCAAACTTTGTATTCAGTGGTCCAAATTAGATTTCTAGATAATCTGAAATAAAAACTAATGAGCAAATTATGTTTGTTTAATTTGCTATTAACCTTAAAACTTTTTTAAAAAGTATTGTTTCCCTACAACTGCTTGTGAACTAAGCTGCTCAATGTTTTTGACAACTGTGATGTAATTTTGTTTAAAATAAATGAACTTGAGTAATAATTACTTCTCATATCTCAAAATAACTAAATAAAATGTATTTTTCCAAACAAATACAAACATGAACTAGAACTGCAAGCAGCGATCATTGCGGTCAAAGCCTCATGTCATTCCCAGCACTCAGCCCAGCTTTGGGCCAGCTGTGGCTCAGTGGTTAGAGCAGTCATCCTCCAATGGGAGAGTTGGGGGTTTGGTTCCACCAGCAGTCACATGCCGAAGTGTCCCTGGGCAAGACACTGACCCCCTCATTGCCTCCAATGTGTGTCCTATCAGTGTATGAATGTGATTAAGCTCTTATTTGTATAAATCTAGTAGATGCTGTATGAATGGGTAACGAGGCACAGATTGTTGTAAAGAGCTTTGAATATCTTGGTAAGATAGAAAGGCGTTATACAAGTACA
>JARVGS010000472.1:21280052-21290816 GCA_031762315.1 Hypsolebias antenori | reverse complement strand
AAATAAACATAAATATACTGGTACACACATAAGTTATAGATAGAATAAGTAACAATTTTAAATAATGTTATATAATCAACAGTTTCCTAACGTACTGGTCTAAAGAAGCATTTGTTGGTTTGTTTGAAAAGATCTTTGGTTGACTTCATCTGAAGACGTTATCGGGGAAGTCCTCCAAGCAAGTAGCCTGTGAAATGAGACTTTACCAGCTTGACAGATTCTGACAACATTACAGTCTCTGTCAAGCTGCAAAAAGAAGCTCTGGTTTGATTTTACTGCTGAGGAAGAGGAAGACTTTGGAAAGTTCGAAGTGTTTCTGTTCAACAACAGCCTCCACATCTGCTTCATATTGAATGGGAAACAAGTTGACAGCTTGTCCACCTCTTGAGAAATGTCATGCTGGCTATCGTAAAAATAAACAGCAACTTTAGATATTCTTGGATTTGCAGAGCACTGCGCCCGAGTTAAAATTATTATGACTTGATTGCAGCAGTGCTATCTTGCACTGTGCAGCTCCATCCTGCTATTTAACAACACATAAGAGTTGTTAAGGAGAAGAGCACAGCAGCAAACACATTCTATGTGAAAACAGTTTATTATTAGTAATATAATTACAGTTATGATTTATATTGTTAGTATTTTAATAATCCTGAGGATGCAGGTTTGAGCCCATGTCAGGAAGGGCATCCTGCTTCATTGTTAAATATTTAATAAAAGTTTGAAATATGTGGGGACCCTTGAGGGGGGGGGGGGGGATAAACAGTCAGGTGTTTTTTTTAATCTTCAAAAACATGCTTTTTAAGATAAACTCATAATCTGTTTGTAAATTGGTAAATATTTAATGCTTTCAGGTTCTATTTTGACATGGTTATCCTCTGGATAACCATGGATGGATAGATCCTTCTTCTTGGCTACATACTGTACGTACAGATCCCATTCCTGCCCTGTTCATTTTGGCGTTCCACAGGGCTCTGTTCTGGGGCCATTGGTGTTTCTGTGCTATAAGCTCCCGCTTGGTCTGATACTTTCATATTTTAAGGATATATCCATGTTCTGATTATTTTTAAAAATGTTTTACTGTTTTTTGTTTGTTTGTTTGTTTTATTTGTACAGCACTTCGAACAGCTGCTATGTTGTACTTTAAGTGCTTTAGAAATAAATTGGTATTGGTATATCTTTGCTATGCTGATGACAACCAGTTGTGTATCGCTTTTCTTCCAAATGAACTTTCAAAACTACACATACTTTACTATTTGGATTCAACTAAAAACTGGATGACTGAAAGTTTTCTCCAGCTAAATAGAGAAAAACTGAAGTATTCATCTTTGCTCCAGAAAGCACTACTGCATTGACAAAGCACATCCTTGGGCCTCTTGGTCATTTTGCTAAATCCTCAGTTAGAAACTTGAGATAACTGCTGACTCTGGTTTTACTCTGGAAACTCATGTAACGTCTCTGGTTCGTTCCTGTTTCTACCATCTGCAAAATATTGCCAAGCTCAGCCATACTGCATCTCATCCAGAATTGGAAAATGTTAATTCATGCTTTTGTTTCGTCTTGCCTGGATTTTTGTAATGTACTGTACACATGTTTAACCAAAACCTCCCTAGACCGGTTGCAGTCTGTACAAAATGCTGTTGCTTGACTCCTGACTGGATCTTCAAATTTTTGTCATGTAACTCCACTTCTAAACCAACTCTTTTGGCTCCTAGTTCATTATTGAATGGATTTGATGGTTTTGGTTTTGACCTGGCGAGCTCTGCGTGGACAGACACCAATATACATCTCAGAACTTTTACATCCCTACACCCCGATCAGGGCTTTGAGGTCCTGTGATCAAGATCTGCTGATTGTCCCCCAGACAAAACTGAAATCTAAAGGAGACAGAGCCTTTTCTTCTGTAGCTCCAAGACTCTGGAACTCCCCTCCTCAAACTCTCAGATCAGTGGAATCAGATGCTTCTTTTAAAGACCATGCAGCTAAAAACTCATCTTTTTAAATCTGCCTTTGCTTCAATTTGTTTTGTGCTTCTGTTTATTTGCCGAAGCACTTTGTGATTTTTATCTCGAGAAGCGCTATATAAATAAAGTTTTACTGACTTACTTACTTATTTTAATGGAGAATGTGAGGGATTTCATTCTGAGGTTTATATTTGCCAACATCTTGTGAGGAATGATGTTATGTTGATTCATAAACATCCCAATGTTCAAATTTGTTCACAAAAAAAAAAGAAAGAAAAGAAATGCAGAAAATGGTAGAAATTTTAACTTTTCAAAAGATATTGAACTATCCCAAAAAGGAACAAGAGAAATACACATATTTGCATATGACAGAGTGAATGTGGTCAATGTGAATTTAAAAATCCTAAATATTAATAAGTACAGATAGTTCTGCAGGATGCTTGTGTACAACACTTAAGAAGATGATGCACCAAAATCTGATTCCCTGCTCAATCTGACCAACAGCATTTTAAAATATTGTTGTGTATATAAGTTGTGTTTTATTTAGTTGTAGTTAATTGTAGTTAATGATAATGAACTGCAAAATTTAAAGGGGTGGTGGGCTATATTGCTGGAATGAGTTAAATTGACTGTTTTGTTATGTTTGTCATATATTTGTGTGTTGGTGGGCGTAGCCAGATGTCCCACTGCTGCAGATGATCAGTCTGAACACATGTGCCTTATTATCAGCCTTTATCGACCCTGGACTTCTTTCTGCTTGTTGCCAGATTTTTTTGTTTAGCTAACAAATCCACCTAAGGATGTTCAAGTTTCAGTTTTGTGCTTACAGATAAAATTCTCTTTCTGTTTCAGGACTCCCTTCTGTCGTCACCAGACAGTCTCGCTCGGAGAGGATTTGGAAGTCTCAAGTTCAGCTTTAGCTCCATTTTATGGTGAGACATTTTTCTACCAACTTGTGGATTACCTGTACGCTTGGTCAAGTTTTGATCCAACCCAGCACAGTAAATCTGTTCAACTCTGCTTTTCTCTGCCTCTGCAAAACTTTATTGCAGTTTAGAAATGTGATCAAAATGTTCTATGCTTTATGGGTATTATTTATTTTATTCTTCATTGTGCTTTTTATTTATTTAGCTGGTACCATTTAGCCGTTATAGCTGCTGCCTTTGCCCAAATAAGACTGAGAATGTAAATATTAAACATGACTAAAGCACTTGTGTACATTTTGCAGAAAACTTATAATTCTTCAGACAGTTTGAGCATTTAGTTTTTAGTTATTAAAACAAGAAAACTCCGGATTTATTTTTACTATACTGAGTTAAAACCTGTCCCATAAGCAATAAGCAGAATGGTTAGTGAGCTTTTTCCCTCCTCTGCATTAAACATGTTGGACAAGTTCTAAAGGCTTCAAGCCAAACAATATTTTCACGTCAGCCTATGGTGTTAATACGTTAACTCATTAGCCAAGTAGTGCTAGCTTGTCAAGATAATTTCTGCTGATTGCACTTGTGCCGTATTGTTTATTTAGATGATGTTGTTAAAATGAATATTTAATTCTGTTGAGAGCATATTTAAGCTGTGGGGTGTTTTAGAGTGTAGCTAATGAACATTTGTTCTTTGTTTCAGTTACCTTTGTTGATTATAATGTGGGATGATGGCAGCTCTAATGGTCTGCTGGGGCCAAACACAATGAGGTTCTACTGAACAGTATAACTATGAGCAAAGTCAACTGAATGGACCAAATACTACTGGGCAAAGCAAGTACAACAACTAGATAATAGCATTTCCTGTGAAAATGCACTGTGGATGCTTATTGCTGATGAACTTACTGAAAAACTACCGAATATAGGAAAAAAAACTTGTTGAAATGTAGCTGCAATTGAAGAACAAGCTTAAATTAGCAGAAGAATGCAGAAAAAAATACATATTTGCTGAAATACATTTTAAATAAGCAGAAATGAGCATAGAAATTAGGAAATGAGCTAGAAAATGAAATAAAAAAATAGCTGAAAAGGCAGAAAGGAGCTTAAATTGTCAGAAGGTAGTAGAAATGAGCTAAAAAAAATGGAATGAGCTGAAAATGCTTTTAAAAAAGCATAAAACAGCTAATAGTAGTTGAAATAACTGAAACCAGTTGAAAAAAAGCTGAAAAGAGCATAACAAGCTGAAAGACTTTAATTAGGCTGAAAATAGCAGAATTTACTATGAAAAACTTGAATTTATCTGAAAACAACTCAAAACAGCTAAAAATGCCAACAACAACACACAAAAAAAATAGCTGAAAATGTAGAGCAAGCTTAAATTAGCAGAAATCAGAAAGCGCATGTTTGCCCAATGAGGCTGAAAGAAGCAAAAATGAACTCAAAAAAGTGGATATTATCTGAAAAAAAAAAAAATAGCAAAAAAAAAAAAAAAAAGTAGCTAAAAGGCTGAATGAAGCTTAAATTACAGGGGAGAAAGCACATTTTTTTTGCTGAATTGGACAGAAAAAGTTGAAATGAGTGCAAAGATTGTAGTATTAGCTGAAAAAGCTAAAATTAGTATTAAAACAGCTAAATATTAGCTGAAATAGTATAAAAAGCTGGAACATATAAAAAAGCTGAAATAAGCTGAAATTAGAAGAAAGAAGTTAGAAGAAGCAAAAAAAGTTGTAGTTAGCAGAAATAATCAGAAAGGATCCCAAAACGTGAAATTAGCTGAAAGTAAGTGTAAATTTGCAAAAGGAACCTGACAGAAGCTGAACCAGAACAAAAGGAGCAGTAAAAGGTTGTTAACAGATATAAAGTTTTGAAGGAAGTAAAATGAGCTCAATTAATTTTCTATGAGGAAAAAAGTGGCAGAAAAGACTAAATATTTCAAAAAGCTAAAGTTGCTCCAATACCAAAAGTCATAGCGCACATAAACGAGTTGAACGATTTGATATGACGCGTTGAAAATGCACAAAAATTGTGAAACGAGAAAGATGCCGAAAAATGTACGGAAGAAAAATGGATGACAACAGTGTGATTGCTTCATAAGCGTTCACACAATTAGCATCATGCTACATAGCAAAATGAAAATCAGTGTTTGACATGTATCTAAGGGTCTTTGACTGACGTTTCATAAAAGTCATTACTTTTTTCTTTTTTTTTTACTTTGACTAATCAAATCTTTGTAGAAATTCACAGAGAGCCTGATTGTGTGGTGGGAGATGATTCCTTTTGCCACAAACAGTGCCGAATTTCACCATTCATGTCAGCATGAGCCACATTTAATTATCTCTCTAGGCTGCGTGTGGGCATGACGGACTGGTCCGAGGCTCACCCTTCCATCACCACCCCCACCAACCCAGCCCCCTCCCCACGGTGTGCAGAAGCCAATGTTTTTATATGAGTCCGCGCCGGGCCTACATCACACAGCTGGTCATTAAATGAAAATCAGCTCGTCCAATTTCACCCTCTCGCAAATCTACTCGTTCGAACCACAATCTGCCGGCAGCTCGCCTATTTCACAGCCCAGTTTATTTGCTGCGTGTGAAGTTGCTGTCTTGTTCTGTCCCTCTGCACCACACAGCTGCTCTAATGAGAGGCAGGAGACGCAGCTTTGGCATCAGGGACTCCCATTATTGTTCCCTGTATTATACTGACCGTGATGGCTTCTTTTTTTTTTTTTTTTACTTTAGTTTGGTTCATCCCCGTAGAGCAGACGATGACAGAGTGATCAAGACAGACAGAGGAAGCAAGAGAAATGTCAAACTGCTGTGCAAATGTTAATAATAAGAAAGTGCATCATCCAGCTGTTTGCATGCTCCTTCTGTTTTACTTACAGCTGTTAGGAAATAAGGAAGCATGCTCTCCCTCACAGCTCAGCTCATCTGCAAGACAGTTGCAGAAATTAATTGTGGACTTGGTGGGGGCTCATAGTGCCACGTACGCTTTCGCTCACTGTGGAGACCGTTACTGTGGGGCTCATCAGCACAACGGCTTTTTAGCTGCCTCCCCCACTGAACGTCTCCCAGGAAGCTCCATCAGGCATGTCCATCCACCCTTTGAACTCATTACAGCTCAACTCATCCAGCCAACACAGACAAATCATTCTGCTTCTTGGAAAAGAAGACACAATAGAAGGATGCAATTAGCTATTTAAGTTTAATTTTACAACTATTCTTTTCAAAGAAGCTTTGAGTTGCTGGCTCTCTTTGACATGCTGTACCTACGCTCTGCGTGTTGTGAGGTAATTTATCGATTACACTCTTAGCTGTATGCCAGCCATACCGTGTTCCTCTCTGTTAGGCACCGGCGCCTTAACCTCATGTACAGGCTGTATTAGTCAGGAAGAGCGATGATGTGCTCAAGGTGAAAACCAACTCTTCAGTGTATGAGCATCTATCTTCTCTCCCTCATTCATGAGATCACAGCTCTTTGTGAAAACACGCTCTGCACTAACAATGTGTGGAGGGAAAAAAAAAAAAAAAAAACACAAACCTGCTGCGTTGTTTAAAACTAATGAAGACCCAGCTGGCTCCACTGTCCTCGAGCTGTAATAAAGTACTTGGTGAAAGCCTCTGGTAGGCTTAGCCTTTGTTGTGCAAATAAATAAGCGGTGGTAAAAGTAAGAGAAATGTTCATTTTAAATGTTAAATTACCTGCATTTTTTTTAATTTTATTTATTTATTTGGTCAGGAAATGCATCCATCTTTGATTTGTGTGCAGGAAACCCATGGCCATGGAAAATAAATTGTGAGTTTGACGCTATAAAGACAAAAGATGAACTAAATCTCCACAGCAAGTAATAAAAGATGCTGATAGAGATGAAGAGCAAGCGGTATCTGTGCATCATCAACCAAAAGCAGAATGGTTATCTTTGGCTGTGGAGTTCTTTTTGCAGCTGTAGGTGCGCACATGCACACCCACCCACACACAAGATAAATTGATTACCACCCCTTGCTGATTGCAGTCCCCCATGTCTTCTAAATCTAAATTGCAACTACACAGACAAAAGCAGGACATGTAGCTGAAACATTAAATCAGTCTTTCCCCACTTTCCAGCTCCTCCATGGGCAAATGAAAAACACAACCTTTTGGGAAAAATTTGAAAAACCGAGCTGTATAATTTGCCATCTGGGATGAACCTATCTGCATTCTAACACTGCGCATTTGTTTTATATTGATGATTAATATTTTTTAGCTTTGCAGAGAATTTACTAATTTTATTTTACAGCATCTGGATTGTGCTTGTTGTGCAAGGCGTTGGTTTTTGTACATACCGTACTCTTAACTGTGACTTTATGTATTCCCTCCACATCCTGCAAACAATTGGACATTATTCTGCCAGGAGCCCTATCTGTCTAATTACCCACAGACTTTACACTCCATTGATTTGAATTCCAAGCTTTTCAAATTATACAATACACTGCACTTTAAACAAAGACAAAAACTACTTAAAATTCGGAGATTAGGCTCATTGAAGTATGTCAGCAGTTCTGAGAGTACATATCTGCGCTGGAATAATTTAGATCCACAGACATGAGCATTCCATCGTTCATTCCACACCTGGCATTTGCCCCCATTTAAGTCTGCCCTAAGTTTCTCACAGATTCTCGACGAGTTGCTTTTTTTTTTTTTTATTGTCACATGCACCACGACCTATTCCTCCACATGTCCTTATCTATCACTCAGACGAGGTACTTAACATGGGAATGAATCAGAGAACTTGTCCTTAGCAGGGACCATTATGTTTAATGGTTGTTAGCTGTTTGGAATGCACTCCCGTGTTCCACTGAAATGTTCTCATTTGTACCCTTGTCTGATTTAGCATTCAGAAGTAAATGTAAAAACTTTTGGTTATTTAGTAGAAGATTTACAAAAATGTAGCCAGTCCCAAAGAGGAGGGGGAAAAAAAGTATTTTTTATGTGACTTGGAACAGCTGAAGCAGAAAGATGAGGTTCTTTTCAATCCTCTCCAGTTCGCCTTGGTTGATGTTACACCGGTTGCTTCTTGCAAGAGGACTGGTCATCAACGAGAGCAATGGCTCTGCCACAAACCTCACTGTGCTTCATCCATTCGAGAGGCAATTTGTCGCTGTTTCTCTGTTAGTGGCGAGCATCCTGCAGCATCAACGTGTGGCATGGAGGCTGCACAGCTGCAGAAAGAAAAGCTTTGCAGAGAGTGGTGAAGGCTGCGCAGAAGATGTTGGAGTCAGCCTCCCCACCATCACAGACATCTACACCTCCAGATGCAGGAAGAGAGCCACCTGTATCATGAAGGACCCCTCTCACCCAGCACACACACTTTTTGCTTCACTCCCTTCAGGCAGTAGGTTGAGGAGCATTAAATGTAGAACCACTATACTGAAGAACAGCTTCTACCCTGAGACTGTTAGACTCATGAATATCTAACCAGAATAGTCACTGTGGAAAAAAATCATTGTAATGCCACTTTGATTGGTGATATGTGCTGCTGATTATCCATGCTGCTGATCTCATGCTGCTGATTATTTAATGCTTCTGTATTCATTCGTACTCTTCTGCTCACATAGACTCATGTTCGTGCTGCTGTTGCAAGGCGTATTGTTTTGCACTATTAGTGTTCAGTGTATATCTTAGATCTTTTAGTGTAACGTTTGACGTTCGTCTTAGTTCATATCTTAGATCCTTATTTACTGTTGCTTTTTACAATTTATATTTTGCTATTGTTGGGTATAACTGGGACTCTGTGTACACAATTTTGTTCCACCTCATGTATCACATGTGGTGAATGACAATAAAACCTACTTGAACTTGAATCAGTAATGACAGGCTTATGGCGTCATGCCACACTATCACTCTTTAATGAACATGGAGCCAATCAGACCACGTTAGCAATTGGTGACCACGAACTGGAAGTGTTAAGATAGCCTGTCCTCCTGTTTCTGACACACTAAAATATTATGCATTGTAAATGTTACGTCAGCACTCGTCAGCTCTCATTTATCCTAATTGTTTCCCTATTTTTTTTTTTTACTTTGTCGTGAACATACTTTTTTGTCATGTATGTTGCCATCTTTCTTGTAGGACTGTAATACTAGCCTGCTGCATTGTTTAAATTTATATTGCTGGCCACCTCCTTCCCTCCTGTCTGTCTTTGGTGTGGTTTTGGTATTCCTGCTGAAAGATAAGCCGTCCCGGGATTTGGCTCCCATCTGCTGACCTAGCAGGAAACTGTAGCAGTCAGCCCCCCCTGTCTGCTCCTCCACCCCCATAAAGCTCAGTTCATTCGCTCTCAGTCTCCTTCAGCTTCCCATGTCTACTCTTTACTCAATTTTCTCTGGCCCCATCTCTATTTCAGCAGCTCACTTATTTCTCTCTCCAACCCTGAGGTGAGTGGAGCATGTCAGCCAGGCTGCGACCCAGCCACAGAGATGAAACGGCTCTGATAGGCTGTAAATAAGCTCATATGTCTGGTGGATAATCATGAGATAATCCCTGCTTTTTGGATTTGTTTAGTCGTTAAGCCATTTTTTTTCACAAGGCATGGCACAAAGTGAAAATCTGTGAACAGACTAATCTAACAAGTTTAGGGAGCAATGACCAAGTTTGCTCGAGACAAGATTTCCCACAAATTAACATTGTTTTAGGTTATAATCCTAATGGGATCTTTTAAATAATTTTAAATAATTTATATAACCATGGTGTGTTGTGCTTTGTGGGCTATATGTGAAAATATCTGTTCCAGCTGCGAACATTTTATTGGGACGGTGTCAAAGAATCTTGTGTTTGTATTTGCTCACTATTTTATGTGCCTTTCGTTGACTGCTCAAACAATGCAAGCTATTTAATGTGCATGAGGTGAGCTGGGAGTGGCTCTTGTCTGCTCCCAACAATAGACCTTACAATCAAGGGGCCAGGCTTTCACTTTACAGACAGCTTGGAAGAACTGGGCTTGGTGAAGCTGGATTGTTCTCCTATAATAGGCAGTCAGAGCCACGTATGGCCCTTTACCTCCCATGTCATGTTTTTTTCTTCTCCTTTAGTGTCCTAGGCCTCTGGACAGCCTCAATGTGTTTTTAAATTGGTTTTCCTGCCTGTTGGTTGGCTTTACCTGACTGAAATTCTTATCACATCAACTTGTCCTGGTATTACAGAGGACTGCTTTTTAACAAGCTTTGGAAAAGTGTCACACCTTGAAGGCCACTCATCTATTAAACAACCTTTAGTACAAAAGCAGCTAATGGAAAAGACAAGAGCAGGCATTGCTCATAGCAGTTAAAATGTATGTCAGTCCATAGAGCTGTGGACTGTGTCTTTGAGTGCCAATGCAGCTGGAGGTACAGTAGCAGAGCGTTAAATGCCTGCTTGCAGCTGTCCACTCAATGAGCAGATTATTGGGCTCTTGTATCTGTATGGCCGAGATGCAAAAGCAGATTAGATCAGCAGCTCAAGAAGAGGGTTGGTCCATCCCGATCTGCAGGGTTGCCAGGCTGAGACATGGCTTTTAAAACTGGGCTTTGATGATTTATTGCATCATGTAAAAAATGTATTTGCTCCTGTAGCTGCCTTCATGCATTTCCTTTTTTATGGGTCATTTGTCAGTTTGAGAACAAATACAATGGCTTCCCATATGCAGCAGGAGAATCAACTTATTATAAAATCTAGTATAAAGTAATGTCTCTCTTAAAGCTATTTTTGGAATTACCGTACTTTTTGCTGTATAAGTCGCACCTTTTTGCATAAATTAGCATGCCCTGCGACTTGTACAGTGAAGCAACTTATTTACCGTTAGGGTTGGGCATCGTTTGAATTTGAGCGGTTCCGATTCCGATTCTTCGTTTCGATTCCGATTCTTTTTG
>JARVGS010000472.1:21252368-21264893 GCA_031762315.1 Hypsolebias antenori | reverse complement strand
GAAGTTTATTAGAACAAGAGCTGCTATTTTTACAGGCTGCACCGCCTTAGAGCACAAACAAAATGAGCTCCTCCAGCTCACGTTGTTGTTTCACAGAACAAGCTGGATGCCAGGGAGCGGGAGGAGTCCACAGGGTCTTAAAAGGAAAGGTATTAACACCCCATACACAAAAGAAATGGCACTGTGTGTAGCTATTGAAAGTCAATGGAAGGTAAAATGACATCACTGGGAGGCATTCGTAATGGCGAAATGACGTAACTCGAGACCGTCGTAACCCGAGGATTACCTGTATTCATTTATATCAACTTATTAGCATAGCTATATTTCTGTAATGTAAATTTGTTTTACCAGCTCAATTCTTGACATGATTTTTAAACTGTTTTTCAATGCAAACAACTTGATATTTTTATGAATGGTGTGTCAAATAATGCACAAAGAAGTGTCCCCTTCTATCGGATTGTGCTCAGAGCCTGCAGAAGGCATGTTCTCTGATGTGGGTTACTTTGTCCAACATGTCACACACACAAACACACTTAACACACAGACTGGGCACAATTGAGGGTTTGGTGTCTTGCCCAGGACAAAATGGCATTTGTTTAGGGAAGTTTGCATGTGATCTTCAGGTTTAGTGACCTACAATACTAAAAGCTGATGGTTCTCATGCACACTGTACATACTTTGTCAGATAATGTGCTAATTTATCCATCCATCCATCCATCCATCCATCCATCCATCCATCCATCCATCCAACCATAATTTCCCTCTTGTTCTGAAGTTGGGACATGGGGGCAGCAGCTGGAGCAGGGAGGCCCAGACATCTCTTTCCACAGCCACCTCTTCCAGCTGTTCTGGGGGGAGCCCAAGGCGTTCCCAGGCCAACCCAGAGACAGTCTCTCCAGCGCATCCTGGGTCTTCCCCGGGGTCTCCTCCCAGTTGGACATGCCCGAAGCACCTCCCTAGAGAGGTGCACAGGGGGCATCCTTATCGGATGTCCAAACCACCTCAACTGGATCCTTTCGATGTGGAGGAGCAGCAGTTCTACTCCGAGTCTCTTTTGGACATCTGAACTTCTCACCCTATCTCTAAGGGAGAGTCCAGCTACCCTGCAGAGGAAACTCATTTCAACCGCCTGTCTCTGTGATCTCATTCTGGTCACTACCCAGAGTTCGTGGACATAGGTGAGGGTAGGAATGTAGACCAACCAGTAAACGGAGAGTTTTGCCTTACAGCTCAGCTCCCTCTTCACCGCAATGGACCGGTACAGAGTCCGCAATACTGCAGATGCTGCACCAATCTGTCTGCCAACCTCACGCTCCATTCTTCCCTCACTCGTGAACAAAACCCCGAGATGCTTGAACCCCTTCACTTGAGGCAGAACCTCACCCTTGACCTGAAGAGAGCAATCCACCCTGTTCTTGTTGAGGACCATGGCCTCAGATTTGGAGGTGCTGATTCTCATCCCAGCCTCTTCACCCTCCCTCGGCTGCGAACCCGCTGCATTGAGAGCTGAAGATCATGGCACGATGACGCCAACAGGACCACTTTGTCCTCAAATGAAAAAGATCAACTTAGTCTTTGGCAAAATAACTGAATTTGCGTGCCGATTTAATTCAACTTGTGACAGTGTTTGACTAACTTCATTAGCTGCTTTTATTCATAGGTAGTGCCTACCCCGACTCAAGCTCTGATGTAATGCTACGATGCTGTCGCTTAAGGTTTTTTTCTTCATTTTACTATGTAAAGTTTCCTCTGACACATCTGCTATTATGTGAATCCTTCTAAACAGATTTACCCCTTTGTTATGACGTCAACATCCAGCTCATTACTTGATGCCCTTGAGATCTTCTAATTGACTAGAATCCTCTCCCGCCTAATGGAATTTATTAGACATAATTAAGTGGGTGCACACCTTTCTACGTAAAGTCGTACAGCTTATGGAATATTGGAGCGTCAGAGTGGAAAAACAAACCTCTAGGTCGAGAACATTTCCAGTAAGAGCAGACAGAGAAATGGTTGGGGGAGCAGAGACCATGTCAAAAGGTGAAGTTGATTTCATTGTAATAAAACTTAAAACGAACGGTGATCACACAATATGCTTATCATCCAGTGTTCATTATGACTCCTGCTTCAGAGGCTGAGTCATTGTCATAACCTTTATCTAACGAAACAGAAATTAAGTCCAGCAAAGTTCAGTCAGGTTGTCTGGACAGTTTCTATTAGTGTTGAGAGAGATTTCATCCGTCATCCAAAGGACTTCATCAATCTGAGGAGCCACAAGCAAACAGTTTCTTCACTAAGCAGCACACTCCCATAGTGGACCAACCAGTTTGCTGGTGATAAGATGGTTTCGTGGTGCCGCCCACTCCCCCATCGACTCCTACCAGGCAGCCACAGCCAAAGTGGTTCAAAACATCAAATCCAAGTAAAAACCCAACAATGTACAGTCAGGTCATCTGGACGGCTTCTTCTTTTTGTTGTTGAGAGACGGTTCATCCTTCATCCAAAGGACTTCATCAATCTGAGGAGCCACAAACAAATGTTTTGTTTTACCATTTTGTCACCAGCAAACTGGTTGGTCCACTGTAGGAGTGTGCTGCTTGTGGGGAAGCAGTTTGTGGCTCCTCAGATTGATGGAGCACTTTGGATGAAGGATGAAACATCTCTCAACAACAACAACAACAAAGAAACTGTCCAGATGACCTGTCTGAACATTGCTGGATTCTTTGCCTGGATTACTGAGCAAGAACCTTGATGAAATGGAAGTTCTTTGACCAACAGTCCACCATTCCCTGTACGTTCGGATGAAACAAGTCTCCGAACATCATCTGATTGATATAACTATTCGCTGAACACTGACCTCTAATCAACCAAACCTGATTACATTTGAACAATTATGTGATCAAGATCAAGACAGTCTGAATGTTAAGCTTGAAAGGATCCTTGCATTTGCTTCCAAAAACACTCTAATCCAATTCAAAAGTGGAGTTTCAAAAGGTTTCTACTGTATTTGGGATAATGAATTGGCAGAACATTTAAAAGTAGATCAATTAGGAGCTCTCTTGTGATCTGCATTCTGTTCACCAGATGTGCCCCATTTTCTTCACATCAAACAGATTTTGCTGTTAACAGGTTTTTTTTGTGTGTGTGTGTGTGTGTGGTTTTAAATGGTCAAGTTAGTCCAATTATGTGACAGCTCACTCGAGTTAATGGACATTTTGAGTTGCAGGGTCGTCAGGAAGCGAGTCTGTTCTCAGTTTTAACCTGTTGGGACTTGATGAAACGGAGACATTTGGAACGTGTTTGAAAAAGAGCAGCTCAGGGCGACCGCTGTGCATTTGATCTGTCCTGGGACTATACGTCCCTGTTCTTTCAGTTGTTGTAAGAAAGATTTTGGGAAGTGTGTCGTTCACTTTGAGGACTTTTTTAGTTAGCACCGTTAATTAGATTTGCGTCTCAAACAGATAATGGATTTACGAGCTTCTGCTCCCATCTGAATGGATCTGGATCATGATTGTGCTAAATTGAATTTAGTGAATAAAGCTAGTGTTTAAAAAGAAAAAAAAAGCCCCTTTTAGTCTATCTCACATTTTGTTGCTGTTTTGAGCACTGTCATGGCAATAGGAGACATTTTTATCTCAAGTGAACACTTCTCTAAGCTCATGTTGGTGTTTTTCTCCTAACTTCAGGCTACAGGGAGTGTTTTGCTCAAAACACAAAGTTTCTAATGTTTCCGTTGAGGCTAAACCGCCCCATGATGTTCTGTCTCATTACGGTTTCATTACTGCGCCATTAGCTAGTCTTCATTGTTGCTGATGTGTCATTTTGGCAGGAGGGTTAAGAAGAAGCTCATTGTGAAGGGCAACACAGATCAGCTTCAATACAGACACTTTGAAAAACATCAAGCATGAGTGTTGGATTTCTTCATGAAACTGAATTAAGTCATTTTAAAACCACATCCTTGTAGCTGGATTTTTGCTCTGGACTGCTGTGATTTTTATTTTTCCCTGTGAGATTTGATTAAACATGATAAGCTGTGCTCCTCATCCTAACCAGAGAGAACTGGTTTAGAAGGGGGGAAAATAATTGGACAAGGGTTTTTATTATGTCTATGAAAAATGAAGACAGCAGATTCACTAAAGAGAATAAAAGATAGAAAGTCATTTGAATTTCTAAGAAAAAAAAAAAGAAAAGAAAAAAGCAAAGCTGTTTTTTAATTCCACACTAATCAAATGCACATCAGTTCATCTTTTATTAAAACTAGTCATTGTATCTGTTAGAACAAATACATAAACAAGTTAATTTAAGTTAAAAGTGATTTGTTCAAGTCAAACCAATCAAAACATAAACATTTACAAACCAGTATTGAAAATCTAAAATAACAAAAGTTGAAAATCTACAACATTTTGCAAAAGGGTGGCTTAAAGCTAAAAGTAGCTAATCTGTAGCTAAATGCTAAAATTAGCAGAACTCAACTAAAAGTAAAAGTGGCAAAACCATAGTTAAACTCTGAAAACAGAGCAAGTTTGCCAAAGCAGTTTTATAAGAGCACATGAATTTCATATGAAATATTTCAATGGAGGAGCATATTTTAAATAAAGTTACAGTAAATGTTTTGAAAAGTATAAGATAAAACTGAATTCATTTTTTTTTTTTCCACATTTCTATCTGAACAGGTGAAGGATAAACTTCAAGTTCACGCCAGGTGAACTAGCAACCTAAATTATGCAGCACATTAAAAAACATCTCCTGAAATGTTCAAATGGCTGCGCAGGATACATGCACACTTGTTGAACATTTTCTATTACAGCAAATAGCTGTTTTCTTTTTCTGTCTTAGCGCCATGGTTTGCATGATTGTTATGCCCTCTGGCTCTTAGCACATCGAATTGAAATGAAAGCTAAAGTGGAGCCGAAATCAATGGTATACTACATGTTTTTGTGAGAGATCCATGCAACGCAACAACATCAACAACAACATCAGCAAGGTACCGTAGTAAATCACACACAGCAATGCATGTGTGTTTCTGAGTCATTAAAGCTGACAGAATTTCTTAAGTGTTATTATTAGGGATTTGCAAAGTACAATATTATCAGCATGTTATTGGTATCGGCTGATATTAGCGATAAAGTTAAATATTGGCCGTTCCATCAACAAAACTCACCAATATAAACAGCACTGTTGTGAAAACTTAAAAAGTTGCACTGTTTGAGCGTTGCCATTGTGCTAGAGTAAATGTCATAAATAAATTTGACATTAACCATAATCCAAGTTGAAGTGTTTCAGCCCCCCTTATTGCCATTTGCGTTTGGTAGCAAGCCAAATTGACAAAAACCATGCAGAATAATGTAATATTTTAATTCCACAGCAGAGAACAGTGCAACAGCGCACACACTTTTTATCCCACTCCCTTCAGGCAGGAGGTTGAGGAGCATTAAGTGTAGAAACACTAGACTGAGGAACAGCTTCTACCCTGAGGCTGTTAGGGTCATGAATATCTAACCAGGATAATCACCATGAAAAAAAAATCATATCATGCTACTGATTTATTTCATGTTGCTGTGTTCATTCATACTCATCTGCTCACACAGACTCATGTCCGTGCTGCTGTTCAGCGGATTGTTTTTATACTACTAGTGTTTAATGTATTTTTAGTGAATGTTTTTCTTAGTTCATATCTTAGATCTTATTACTGTTTTTTATCTTATTAACATTTTATACTTTTGTTGGACGTAACTGGAACCCTGTGTACACAATTTCGTTCCACCTCATGTACCACATGTGATGCAAATGACAATAAAGAACCTTCAATCCTTGAAGAAAGCTATGTAGTCTCCATAAGTAGGTCCAAGAAAAGAAAAAAAAAATCTGTATTGTATTGGTTATCGGCCAAATAAATTTTTATATATCGGAATATCGGATATCGGACAAAAATCTAATATAGTGCATCCCCAGTTATTATGAGTAGATGGAGAGATCTTATGTGGAGAATATGGAGGCCATTTTGTCGCATTTCCTTCAGCTTTGCATACTTCTTTTGACATTTGTTGCAAAAAATAAGGGATATAGTTCAAACTCAACTTTTATTTGTTTATGCTGGAAATTAAAATACTATACATGTATTCTCATAATGTTGACTTACATGTTTGCCCTTTAAAAACCCTGTACACTCCTTGTGAGTAATGATGTAACAAAACACAGCAATCTATTAATTTTTTCTTCTTCTTCTGGATTGTTGCTCTTTTGACAGTTCTGCTGTAGGAGTGGGTTTCTATGGGAACAGCCAGACCAACGATGGGGTCTACCAGCTGACCTACTCGCTCTACAATGCCAATCACACACTGGGTAGCATCAACAATCTGGTGAGAAAAGCACGCCAACATCCACAGTTTCTGATATTAGAAGGAACGATGCTCTTTTTTTGTTTGTTTTATTTAAACTGTGGACTTACTGTTATATGACAATTATTGCATTCTGCATTCGATTAAATGTTACACAGCATTAGATTACCTGTATTTTTATTTTTTTATTTATAAAACAGGGTTGTAAATGTGGCATTAATAGATAAAGATTCATTGTGAGTGTACCAGACAATAAATGCGCCAGTGTTGTGGAAAATATAAACACTAATTTTGCTATGAATGAATGCTTGGGTTGTGCTTCTTTTATTAATAATAAAGACTCAGATTTGTGTAATGGAAAAGGCCTGATCCTCACATGGCTTAATGGCTAACTGTGTTTTGAAGCACTGGTTTACCACTGGTATAACAGAGTTCCACCTTTATTCACAGCAGCCCCAGACTGTGGGGGGGTCTTGTCCACTTTTTGTCACAGTGAGGGATTTTATGTGACTGCTGTCTGCGGATTTGTAAATACAGATTATTTTTGTGCAACTCCTGACCTCCATTTGGGGAAGTTATTTTGGGAGGTTAAAGGTGCAGGAGGGATCGGAAGGAGAGGAAGAATTCAGCCTTGCAAGAAGCAATAATCACAATGAGAAAGAAGAGGATTAACGCCCATCTGCTGTGCATTAATGGATGTTAATCCTCTCCTCCTTCCAGCCTCACTATCTGTATGTGAGTGAGTTTCTGTGTTTGTGTGCACGTCAGTTTCCTATACCCACTTAAAGTGCTCGAAAGTGCACATATTGTATAAATGTGAGGGTAAGTTAGCATCCATGTTGAAATTATGTTACTGTTATTCTGGGAAAACAGATTTCTGTTTGAATGATTCTCAGATTCGGTTCAAGGTCGCTACAACATAAGATTGAGATTACTCACAAAGTTCATAACTGATCTTAAAGATAATTTAGAAATATTAAGGGACGTAAAATCATTACCTTTTATAAATTCAGTGGAGGTTTTTTTTTTCTTCTTCCTGGGTTATTTTATTTACATTTTGAGCTTGATGTAACAAATGGCAATTTTATTGTGTTTTTTAGGCTTTAGGTTTTGTCTTTGATTGTTTTGCATCTTTGCAGCAGCCTTTCTCTAAGATTTCCTGGTATTGATTATATCCTAAAGCGTGATAGATACTATGACTGCATGAGAAGATTATTGTTCCCCAGAGATACAAATGCTTTCTTGTGTTCAAAATTGTAGCTTGCTGAACTATACTCCATGTACAGAGTAGATGGGTTGGATGGCAGGCCATAAAACTGAAGCTGCTGGTCTGTGTTTAGTCTTGGGAATTGTAGTTTCTCCACAGTTTTTTTTATTCATTGACATATCAAATTCTTCTTCAGCTTTTGCTTTTGTTTTTATTTAGTAGCCTGCTTTGATTGAAAACCTTAAAAAGACATTGTTCGTTGTTCTCATAAACAATCACTATCTTACATGTCGTGAATAGCTTTTTGAAGGAGCCGAGTTTGAAGAAATTGAGTTTAAATCTGACTCAACAGACTAGCTAACAGTTAATCTGTCTGGCTCAAACAAAACAAACAAACAAACAAAAAAATGGATTGCTGCCAGCTTTAAAACATCTCCAAGCTCAAAAACTTTCATTTCAAATCCCGCATACAATATTCCAAAAAGTTTTACATTACATTTACATCATCAATGTTTCAACATACATGTATTTACCGTATTTTTCACTGTGCATGTTGCACCGCCATATAAGTCGCATCTGTCCAAATATGTCTAATAACGTGGAAAAATCATAAATATGTCACTTCGTCATATAAGTTGCATCTAGTATGCATCACCGCTGACGTGTCGCGTTTGTTATGTGTCACCGCTGACAACCCGGAAATGTGGGCCGGTGTTGTGCCAAAACTCGATTGGCTGCCAAATGGTGGCCGCGGGAGCGTGCACAGGAAGGCTTTAACAAGAATTTAACAAGATTAATACACAAAACCAAGTATTTGTTTGCTCAAAATTATAGCAAAGGTGTGTCTCAGTTGAACTTTTACTTAATAAATGCACTTCAGTGGTCAAATTAGCTGCATTTCTCCAGGGCGGTGCAGTGAAATGAAGCTGATTTGACAGTTGCTTCAGGCAGACAATGGTGGCAGGCTGTTGCAAGCCAATTGTGTCATTAATAGCCACTTTTACCTATTTCATTCATTCAACCTTTATTTAGGCAGGTTACATTACATATTACATGATACAACAGCATACCATACTGCTTGACTGCCAGCCGGCCATCTAGAGGCTGAAAATGGTAGTGTCCAATATTTCCAGTGAGAAGAAAACAGTCATATCTCAGCCAAAAACTGATTTATATACCGGGTATATGGGAAAGAAATCCATAAATACATCACTTTGGTGTACTGTATAAGTCACAGGGCATGCAAATTATGAAAAAAAAACTGTGACTTATTGGGTGAAAAATACTGGAACTAGCCCAAATTAGATATTACCATTATGTCATTTTAATTTTATTTCTCTGTGTAAAATTATGTCAAATCTCTTCTCTGTCTAGTTTTTCTGGGATCATGCACCAGACTGTTGCTGAACTGGCTCCTCAGTGTACCGTCAACTTCCTGCTGTCAGAGGACGGCAGCGGGAAAGGAGCCGCTCTCATCACGGCTGTGGGATGCCGGCTCAGAAAGCAGGAGCTCAACAGTAAATAACGACAAGCGAAAATCTCTTACTTCGTTGTTCTCACTCCAAAACGCCCAGCAGGCATCCCACCTTTTCCACAGATTGTGTCATTTTCTTCCAAATCAAGCCACGACACTCCAGTAGCTGCTTTAGCTCGTGCCTACAGGACACAGACACTGGGAGACCGATTTTTCTGTTGTGTAGTTAGATTATTTTAATTATTATCTTTTGTAGCAGTACCTAATCTTTTAGTGTGTTGCAGTTTTGTCTTTTTTTTGTATCATTTGATTTTTTTTTTTTTTTTTTAAGTAAAACACAAGTATAAAACTACATGAAAAAAAGGATTTCCAACACACTCCTGAAATGCTCCTCTGTTCCCATCTGGTGGAACCTTCTAGTTACTGCACTCTTTCAACATTCAGAAGAAGCCGATGATAAAAAGGCACGTTTTAGACCAAAGTGTGTCTGCTGTAGGCATCACGCTGTTTGTACAGGAAGACTAAAAAAAAGGGATATGCAAGAGTGTATAAACTGTACCAAGATAAAAGTAATATTTTTTCTCTTAAAGTTGTAAAACCCAGATTTAATGCAATGTGTTATTTACAATATTGTTATTTATTTTATTTTTATGTTGGGGGAATGTTCATGAATATTACTATTATGATGATGATGATGCACACAGACGAAGCCACTGACAACATTTGCTGCTTGTTATCGGCGCTTCTTCAGCGTAAATCAGCTGTTTGACGTGTTTGTCTGTTATATATTGTGAACTACGTCCTGCTGTTGGTACTAATCCCAGCTGTGGAAAAACAGCTGTCAGTTTCTGGCGTTTTGGCTGTTCTCGTCACCAACATGGTGCTAAAAGGAGAGCCAAAGAGACAACAGTCCAAGTATAGAAATGTAAGGACATGTGCTTCTAACATCTCAGGAAACTTTAGGTTTTCACTTTCACATCTTCTACTTTAAGGTTATTCATTTATATTTAGTTTTAATTAATTACAAATAAAATGTCATAGTGTTGGTCACCACATTCATGCTATTTTTTAAAAAAATGTGAATTTGCCATCTGTGTTGAGGCTGGTCCTTTTTGATCAAATGTTGGAGAAAGCTATATTTTCTGAGTTCAGTTCAAACACAGTAACTCTGTGGATAAATGTTTTGCCTTCGTAACTTTTACTGTCATCTATTGTAGGTAATTAAACTAAAATGCAGTGACCTGTCCTGACTGACAGGATTTTTTTTTCAAGGACAGCTTCTTTAATGTGTCCTAAACATGGCTGTTTTAATGTTTTCCTCAATCACAAAAAAAAAGACAAAATCAGTTTGATCAACCAAAACTTACTAATATTTCCCCACTTTTGTTCTCAAACCTTAGATGTGTTTTGTTCAACGCTGCCGCTCAATAAAGTTGTGTTTTCGTCTGATGTTGTCTTTGTACAAATTTCACGTTTTGAGAGGGGATATGATGTTGAATATGTGAATGTACCCTTTAAACAAATTAGATGTTAAAGGTTTTACATTTACATCATGTGCTGATAACACCAGAGTCTGGCACAAAATAACATAAAGGTGTTTTCTGCAATATCTGTTCATTATTTCTTGTCAAAAAGAATGTAAAAGTTCAATTTGGATTACTTTTTCTGGATTTGGTGGCTTATTGAAATAGTTGACCAGTTCATCTGTCTTATTGGGCTGTTGGGTAATTTAATTATCCTATGATCATCAACTCTTTAAATAAATATCCACAAAGAGGACAAAGAGAAGATCTTTTCTTAGCCCAGGTTTAATCTTGCAAGAGGAGCAGCGTTGAAATACAGGCATCAAGATGTTACATGGCGCTTTGTCTTTAAGGTCTTCACAGGAAGCACAAGTGTCTTTTTATATCAGACAGAAGCGAGGTCAAGACAACTCTGCTTTCCAGCGTAGGGCCTTGAAGTTTATCAGGTGTGCAGGCTCCACTTTGCAAAGACAAAATAACACACGCACACACATTTGACATTGGTAAGTGAAACATCCATGACCTTTACATCCCCCATCACGGGCCACTAAAGGTGACCAAGCACAGCGCTGGGCTTTTTAAATTTTAAACAATCGGCACGGTCTATAAAGTAAATACAAATACTGTATTGGGTTTTGTCCCCTCTTTTTTTAACAGTGAAATTGGGTTTTGTCCCCTCTTTTTTTAACAGTGAAATTTTATTACCACCCATAAAAACTTACCGTAATACTGACTGAATGAAGGTCACAGTTTTTAAAAAAAAATCAGTCTAGCTTTGTGCAGACAACAAATACAGATGTTTCACAATGTTACAAGTGTGTATCATACAAGTTAAATTTATTTTTACCAATATCCTGAAAACACACGACTTACAGCACCAGTATTTAAAAGATCACAAGTTCAGTATTTACACTTTAGTGAAATATTAAACTTTTCTGTAAATATTTTAAGACAAGTCAAATCACAATACAGTACACAATAAAATATGAATGCACACCAGTACATTAACTCATACATCCAAATCAGACAAATAGTGGGAGGATCTATCCTTGTTGATCACCTCATTTTTCTCCTATTAAATAAAATCTACAGTGACTGTAGGTCTGCAGCTGCAGAAATGTCAGATTCGTAAGTTTTTGTTTGAACAGAAAATAAACCCTCCAGCTAATAACAAACACTTATTGTTAATGTTGAATTTCACCATTAAAGAAACTATCAATACAATAAATTACACAAACACAATCAAATGCTCTAATTGTGACAGACTTTGTGTTAAAGCAGTAAACACCTGACTTTAAGGCTCGGTGCTGGTGTCGCTCAACTGTTTGTCCGGTCCGTCAAACCACTTCCAAATAGAAAAAAAAATCACCAGACGACAGAGACAAAGAAACACCAGCAGATAAAAACAAAGATGCTTCATATTCAGACGTTCTCAATAGCAGCTAAATGTACAGTGTCACAATCTGTTGCTTTTTTCAGTACATACAGTATTATCAGTGAGATGAACACTTAGGGTTCAGTTTCTAGTTTAAATGTCACAGGGTTGTTTTCCTGTATGTTCTCCATGTGTGTCTTTTACAGCTTTTTAAAGTTCTCTGGCTTCCTCCTGTGGTCCAAAAACATGCAAGTAAAAGATTGATAACTAGAAAGTTCCTGGAGAAACTTTGATGGGGACTGTCACGTGGCGGCCATTTACACATTTTGTCTTTACAGTGCTATGTTGGGGTTCACCCTCAGCTACCACCATATCCAATTTCAGATCAATAAGGCAACAAAAAAAGTCTATGAGTTATAGTCACGTTTTTCTTATAAGCTATGGTGGCCATCTTGGATTTTTGATTTGGATTCAGTACTTCATGGCGAATGTACTCAGTTACAACCAAACCAAATTTCAGCTCAGTGTAGGGATTGTGGTTTTGTTTTATGGTGTTTAGCCCCATCTTGTGTTGTGTCTTTGTCTTGTGTCCTTCTTCTCAGTTTCTG
>JARVGS010000472.1:21171736-21182005 GCA_031762315.1 Hypsolebias antenori | reverse complement strand
CCGGAGCGCCGTAGGTCGGGGGAGCCGTAGGTCGAGGACCACCTGTACATATATATATACTGTACTTTGTACATGTGTTGGGTTCGTTATTCCAACCAGGAGAAAAAGCAGCTGGGTCGAAATCAGCGGGAGATGTAAAAGTCAGCATCTGTAAAAGGAGACATGGGCGAGATGGAGCAGTGAACTGACGAAGAGGAGGAAAAGTGGAACTTTAAAGCGGCGTGTGACAACATCATCATCTTTTTTCCCCACAAAGAATGTGACAACTTCAGCAGAATTTTATCAGCACTCCTCTCTTAAAACTTCACAGTTCAGCGGTCTCCTTGTGCTCTGGACTGGCTGAAAATGTTTGATGTCATGTAGTAAAAACTTTATTCACACAGAAATGTAAAAAGGCGTTACAGAGGAACATTAAAGTTATATTAATTTTGGTCAAAACTCAAGAGTAAGATCATATTCAGTCGACTATCAGCTACTACCATGATGAATTTTAGCTCTGTGTCCGTACAATTCACTGAGCTACAGTCACTTTTATGTAGGCTAAGATTAGTTGGCTGTGGCGGCCATTTTAAAATGGGTTAAGGCAAAGTTAGAAGTACTATACAACTATTTTTTTTCAAGGTTCAATGACTTTATTGTCATTCACATCACATGTGGTACATGAGGTGGAATGAAATTGTGTACTCAGGGTCCCAGTTACACCCCAAATTTGCAATCAGATAAAGTATAAAAAGAAACAGTAAATAAGGATCCAATATATACACTAAGATGCTAAACACTAATAATGTAAAATAATACAGTATATTAAACAGCAGCCCGGACATGAGTCTGTGGTGAGTAGAGGGGTATGAATGAATACAGCAGTATGAGATAATGAGCAGCATGAGATCAGCAGCACGGATAAGTCACATATCGCCAATTAAAGTGTCATTACAGTGATTCTCTTTCTCTTTTCTCACAGTGAATATCCTGGTTAGGGATTTATGAGTCTAACAGCTTTAGGGTAGAAGCTGCACCTGAGTCTAGCGGTTCTACACTTAATGTTCCGCAACCTTCTAGGGACCTTCAAGGTCTCAGCTACACCAAACAATAGCAATAATATGAACTCGAAAAAAAGAAACAGTATACAAGCATCTAAGATACACACAAAACAATAATAATATAACACAATGTATTAAACAGCAGCCTGAACATGAGTCTGCTGTGAGCAGATGGGTATGATAGCAGCTTATGGGTAATAAATCAGCAGCACATTTATTAACTTCATGAAAGTTTTGTTAAAATCCATTCAGTGGTTCACCAACGAACTTGTGCACAAATACGACCAAAAACATTGTTGCTCCTTCTCTTTGATCTATTGCATTTTCACAACATGACAAAAGTTTGGAGTTCGGGTCACCCCGGTTATCTGCTGGGCGCTGAGTGAGAGCAGCTCATCCTGGCTACAAAGTCTGAATATTCTCATTGTGACGGTTCAAGGTTTATCGTGAATGTCCTCCCAGTTTTGCTGCTGTCTTTATCCGAGTGTTCTGTTTCACCAAGTATGAAGCCTGGCACGGAGTCAGGCTGCCAAAAGAAAAAGGCTCCCAACGCGCACTGAGCCTCCACACACTGACGGCGCAAACACAGCAGAGAGGGCTGATTGTGGCCCGGTGACAGCGGGCCTCGGACATGTGGTGCTGTTTAAACTGCACCGCTTTATCTCATTCGCTAACTCGCATTCTTTGCCCTGAATGATAATCTTTGAGGCAAAATTCAAGCTACAGTTTCCCACTGCTTTTAATTTGTTTGGTGACGCAAGAAGTCTGCACACACACACAAAAAAAAAAAAAAAACGGTTTCTAAGGGTAGAAAAGCTCTTTTTGTGCGTCAAAATTCAGTTATCGGGTCACAGACGCTAGTTCTCTGGCAGTATGGAAGATTTATTGACGAGCATGAACTGCGTCTAAAGGGCTGAAGGAATTCATTCACTGGATTTGACTGTTCAGCTCCGTCACCCTCCCACACATCTGGGCACAAACCCATCAATGTTCCCCGGAGGCAACGATCTGGGATGAGCTGACTCTATGCCCAGCTCGCAATTTTACACACAAACACACAGACACCACCCTGAATACGGCTTTTGCCTGGTCTTGTGCGCTTCTAATGAGTTCTCTGAAATTTTCTCTTTTTTTTCTCCATGGGATATTTACAGGATTTCTGGCAGTTTACTGCTTTGTGTTTTGCAAGTCAGGAGAGGCGAAGCCTCGTTCTGCACCGTCAGCACAAAGCAGCAACAAACCTGCTGCAACTTACCCAGGCTTGGCACCCTGAAGGAGGTTAGGAGTAAAAGAATACACAAGGCCATACCAAAATTAGCTCGGTGTCTGTAAAACTGACTGAGTTTATAGTCTCTTTGCGTTTGGTGGCCATCTTGAATGGAGTTACGTACAAAAGTTAATTAAATTCAATTCATAATACTTTATTAATCCCAAAGAAAAAAATAAATGATGTTGTAGCTCATCATCCTGGTCTCATTAAGGATTGTTCTAGATGCTGATGGCTGTGGAATGGAAGGATCTCTCGCAGCAGGCCATCCTGCAGTGGATCTGAAGAAACTGTCTGCTGATGCATATCCGTCCACCCGGACCCAGTAGGCCTCTTGGACCTCCTGGGCTGCAGGACCTCCACGTTTCCTGCCAGCTCCAGGATCTCAGCAGTCAGTCACTCGAGCACTTCCGCCAGGTAGACGGAGATGCATCCACGGCGCCTCCTTTACATCTCATTTGGGATATTGGGCGGTATTTGAGGTATTATTTGAGCTTTGAGACGTTAATCAGCTGCTCTCGGTTGTAGAAACCACCTTGTTGTCATGGCTACGCTTCATGACAAATGTCCAAAAGTAAAAGGTTTTCAATAAAAATCCTTACAGCTGCGCAGCATCTGATACCAGAGGAAGTAATCATTAAAAAAAAAAAAGAATCCATTTACATCCAGAAAAAAGAGGAAATAACGTTTTCAAATGCAATATCTCAGAATGAAAGTAACAGCTACTTTCTTTGGCTGTTTTGATACAATTCCATTTCATTAATCAGTAAATTGTGCTTTTTTCTTGCTAACCAACAGATTCCAGCTGTTCTCTGTCTGCTCAGCTATACTTTAAATCTGAGTTGTTAATAATCAGTCAAACTCAAAGTGAAGCTAAAGCCCTAGATTGAATCTCTGCAGTCAGGCTAAAACTTAGGTATCATCTGAAAATACTATGAGGATGTGTTTGTGTGTCTCTCCAGACTTTTAGCAAAAGATCTCATAAAACAATGGATGATTTTAATGAAACTTTCAGCGGGTAGTCATTGGATGTACGTACGTACCTCTAGAACTGATTACCATTTGAAATCCATCCAATTTGATTTTCTACATCGCCTTATAATCTGTCTGTTTTAGCAAAGTTGACATCTTTGTTTTAAGTTGTTTAAAAAAAAAACCTGTATTTCTCTCTTATGATTGTCTATTGTTGATTGTCCAAGGAAAATCTACTGTTAATGTTGTCATCATCCTTAGTTTGTAGCCAGGTCTCTCTTGTAAATGAGTCCTTGAGGC
Organism: Hypsolebias antenori; assembly: GCA_031762315.1. Lineage (NCBI taxonomy): Eukaryota > Metazoa > Chordata > Actinopteri > Cyprinodontiformes > Rivulidae > Hypsolebias > Hypsolebias antenori. The sequence continues at coordinate 21,178,426 of JARVGS010000472.1, read as the reverse complement.
TCAGTGGGATTAACCTGCCTAAATAAAGGTTGAATGAAAAAAAAAATCATCATTCATCATCATTCATCCATCAACAGCTTTATGAAAAAAAAATCATCATAACATCATTCATCATCATTCATCCATTAACAGCTTTATTTATAAAGCGCTTTAACACAGCCACAGCTGAAACAATGTTTCTGAAACAAAACTTATCATGTGATTGAGTTTTTTTTAATCGCGACAGGCCTAGTGACTACCTCCTTAGCTCGCCCAATGGCATATCAAAGGTGGGTCATCTTCAATCCATCATGCCAGCGCAGTAGTTTCACACATTAAACTGAGTCGGGAGAACGACCACTTGGCCCAGTTTGAAAATTGTTCTCTCAAATGGGCCCGTAGATATTAAACTCTGATTTCTACCACTACCACAGAATACTCATACAGTATTTATCAAAATAATTTCCAGTCATAAGAACATTTGTTGATCTAAATACAGATTGCAATGTCCCAGAAATGCACTACTTTTTTAAGGCAACACATACTGTACTTTAAAGCCAGGCTACTTCTTTTTATGGGTTATTTGTTGTAAGTATTTCAGTGAGTGATGAATTGTCGTTTTTACATTTTGATAGATATTCTGTACTACGGGAGTGATGTTGCAGAGGTGGGCCTGTGATCGGAAGATCGCTGGCTCAGCTCCCAGTACAGACATCAAAATGTGGGTGGTATAGGTGAAACACCCACACCTGCCTCCACCCTCATTTGCCCCACTCTGTGCCCTTGAGCAAGGCCCTTAACTCCATCATCTGCTCCCCTGGGCACCCTAGATAGCAGCTGTCTGCTCCACACAGAGGACAGTGGTAGCTCGGTGGTCTGTGGTTGCATCAGGAAGAGCATCGGGCATAATAATTGCCAAGTTTTTTGTGTGACTTACCGGGGGGAGGGGGGGGAAATAATTTATTGTACTAATTATTAAAATTAGTTCTAACTATTTAAAGTATAATAAATGGCATTTAGATGTGCTTTACATAATATATATGGTTTTTGATTTGTTTTTGACTGAAACAACCTCTGCTGAAAAGTTACTGCAGCCTTGAGAGGTTGCATGTCTACTTTGTTGCTCTTTTACATATAATTATTTGGTAAAAATAAGGATGTCAGCTTAAAACATGGCAAAGATTTTTGTCCACATATGCAAGATAATCTGAGTATGCTACGTATTTGCTTAGACCATCTTTGAAATTATGTCAAGATTACTTGTAGCGGCACTCTGGCCTACTTCTGTTTGGCAACTGCACAGTCCTCATGTTAAGCCTTCATTATGCCCTAAATGCATGACACCATTGCTAGAATTAAAAAAAAAAAAAAAAAAACTAAATGTGATGGCTGGGGTTCCAATTTTAGCAGTGTGCCATAAATGCACCAGTAGTTTTCCTTTATGAGGAGAGTGAGTAAAGAGTTCAAACAGAAATGATCATTCATTGTAGGAAACTTGTAAGGGGGGTATGTATATGTTTGAATGGAAGAAATAAGTGAACCACGAGCTTCCCTTTCTTATAGTTTAACCACATTTGGATCTTGTATTTTCACAGAAGGTGCACTCGTGTGCGTTTCAAACAAATACACTCATACTGCACTTCAGAGTCTCAGCTATTACCTGTGTCTCACACATTTTATACTTGCTCACTTGTTTGTTTCCCTTGTGACTTGTTATGTGAGGTACAGTGCATGCTGAACTAAGACAGATTCCCCATGCGGGGGGGATACACCACTCCTCTCTCTTGGAAAGTGTATATGCTTATGTAATAACTGATAGTAAGGGTGGAGATCTTCAAATGGGATTTTTGCAACATTTCATAGCACCGCTCCACATCTAGCAGCTTCTCCCATAGCAACGACCCTAGCATATCCTGCTTCCATGACAACCCCTAGTGAATCTGGTTTGACCTTCACTAGTGATTCAGTGTCTCTCCATCCACCTCCATTCTTCCTCTGCAACCCTTCTATCACTCTTTCTGTTCAGTATTGCAAACTTCCACTTTTTTCTCCCTTCTGCTCAATAGCTCACATTTCGTTTCGCTGCTTCTTTTTTGTATCTCTCCACCTGTGTGGGCGTAGCATGGCTGCCGTTACACAAGCAGTCAATACATCCACAAGCTGATGTCATGCTTCAGGAGAGCCTGTTCGTATGCACACAAGTCCAGCAGCTATGCATTCTTCTGACTCAGTGTTTTAAGCTAGCAGGCGTGTAGCGGCTTGTTTCAGAGCTGCAGGTGCAGATCGGCCTCAGCTTTCAACAAAGACACTATTGTTTCCAATTTGCTGAGGAAACCAAGGATGCCCAAGCGAGTTGGGAAATATTGATACCGTAATGGCATGGTTTTTTTTTTTGTTTTTGTTTTTTTACTCTGTGTGTGCGTGTGAGCGTGCTTGTTTTTGTGAGGGATGACATTTTATCACAGCATATCAACCTGCTGTGTCACTCTTGGGCTCTGCAGATTTCAGGCTGAGCTCTTACTCCAAGTCTCACAGGTCATGTCGTGCCTGCCAAATGTTTTCCAAGCAAAACACTGGCGTTATTATGCCTCTGTACTAATTGTTGGTTGAATTATCAGACGCTTAAATGCACTTGTTGGTTCCAGACCAATTTTCTGTGATTATTGTGTGCTGTGGTATTAAAATCACCATGGTAACCATTTGCATTTCCAAAGTGCGATTTCAGTTTCTTTTTCTCATGCTTTGACATTGCACATTGCGCAGTAATTAAAAACTGATGACAGATTCATATCTCTTACAGATTCTGTCTGTTCCTCACCTTTCTGAAACCTCTCCTACTGGTTCTCACGACATGCGTCTGAGTTTTTGTCTCCCGCCCTGGATGGATACTCATTAGTTACTTGATCAAGCTAGCTGAAGTAGCTAACAAAATGACAGGGTTTTTAAGCTCGGAAGGCTGTGATCAGGGATGTGTAAGCTGCTTAACAGTCCTGCTGGGAAATGACAGGATGATGCTTCTGCTCCTGTGAGACATGAGATAAGCTGAAAGGTTGCAACCCGAGCAAAGGCTTGGCTGTGTTGCATATAGCAAGATGAGCCCATCAAGGGTAATGGTTGCACTGAATGAAAGATTTGATGCCATAAATATCCTTTTCACACAATTCTTTCTTTTGATCCAATCACTTGAAGGTTTCTGGTCATTAGCAACATAAAAACAATTATATTATATTATTTAGATTTCCATCTTTGGCTGTGTGTGTTTAAAGACACACAGATAAAGGCTGGCATGTGTTTGTCACAAAAGTTTAGACATTTTTGTCTTTTAGTTGTTGACATCAGCACGTAGCACCTGCCAAGAGTCCTGTTGGCATGCTTCACACAAAGAATGAGCTACTCACTCATTCAGCCATTTCTGACAATCAGCTGCATGAAACAAGTGAGATTAAACTTTATGCCTAATGAGGCGATTCTTTAAAGGATTTATAAAATGGAGAAAGTAAGGGGAAAAGCAATAAGGTGCAAAAGTAGAGCAGCATGGGGTAGAAGTGTGTTTGAGTAATAAATCTTACTAGTTGCTCAACATAAAGTCCTGAACTTCAGCATTTTAGGCATGTTTCTTAATAAACTTTTTTTTTTTTTTGCTTTTTATACTATAGAAGAAATGATTACAAGTATGATGGAATTTTTTTTTTTTGCAACTCCTTTTGTCTACCAGTGTTCTTTCCCAGTGCATAATGTGTGTTGCATTTTCCCTTCTTTATATGGTTTAAAGTACCAACCTTCTGCTTCTCAGCTTTCATTCGAGCCCACTCTGTCACAGTCTCTACATTGTTGCCAATTTTCTTGCTGCTTGCTGCCTGAGATGGAGACCACTCCAAAGCCTTTTTGGTGCAGAACAAAAGTTTGTACTGAAATCACTTCAGCACAAGTCCTGCTTTCATTTGCAAAGCGATTGAAGATTTTAGACGCACTCTTCTGTGGATCAAGCACATAAAATGATACAGCAGGAAAGTGTGTGGACTGAGGCAGAAAATAAAATCTGACAGTTAATGTCAGAGCCTCTAATGCCTCCTAATTTAAAAAAAAAGACCTCTGGAGTGATAGTGATATATTTTAAATGACATTTTCAATAACTATATAGATAGACTGGATGAAAGCAAAACATGAAGCCACATCTCTGCACAAGTTACAATTTACAAGTGTGATAGGATTGTTTAATTGCTTAAATTCACATCATTGGCCAACTTCTGAACTTTTCATACTCTTTTTGAATGCTGGATGCACACAGTGTCTCAAAATGAAGCCAAAGAGGCTTTGGACCTTCTGGTCAGACAATTGTTTGTCATGTTTCCGTCTGTTTGGATTGCTCAGTCTTTCCACCAGGTCTCTACTTGTATGTGTCCTCCGCTCAATGTGCTTTTTGTGTTCCTTTTCTTGACAATGCACTGCAAATTCAGAAGAGGGAGACTGTAGGTATTAAAATTAAACTACTAGCTGCATGACCACTCTTTGTCATTTTGGGTTGTACCAGATTTTTCTTTATATATTTAGACTAATCTTTGACCTGTTAGTTTGTTATATCTTCATTAGTTTGCTCACATTTGAAAATCCTGCGTGTTCTGCTTTTTTTTTAAACTACATTAACTCCATTTCACTTTGTTACCCTTATCGTCGCATAAACACTTCCATCATGTTCCTCATTGTCCCAGATACAAATCGCTTGTTGTATATATTTGTTTTTTAAGTTACTAGTTGGGTTTTGCTCAGTTTTTTCTCTCTTGCTTTCAGTGTTTCACGTTTGTTTCTCTAGTTTTCTTCCTCCTTGCAGCTTTCTGCTTGTGTTACAGAGTATTCATGTGTTTTCTCCATGTCTCTCTGCTTCTCTGTGTGAAGGAGATGTGCTGTTCCAGATGGCTGAGGTCCACAGACAGATCCAAGTGCAGCTAGAGGAGATGGTTTGTATTTTAATCTTGAATGGTTCTTTGGGTGTGCGATTTAACAAAGATCTGTTATATTCAAGTTCTATTCAAACAGAACAAGGTGCAATAACAGCTCCCAGTTCAGTTCAATTATGTGGCTCTGCTTCACGATGTTCCTGGAACAGTTTGCTCAGTCGTGGCATCAGTTTCTCTGAGCTCCTCAGTTCAGGAAGATAAATGGTGTTTAAATGAATATAAACTGAATAAGCACACAAAGTGAGCTTATTTAAACACAAATGGAAGAATTGCAACTAAATTGTTTCTTTATAAGTTGAGCAAAACGAGTCTGCTAGGTTAGTTGAGTCACATTTTATCTTATGAAATATTAAGTGTAGCAGAAAACTTGCAGATTGTATTGTCATGTGACTGGCCAGTCACACAGGTCAAACTCAAGAGCCGCAGGTGAAATCTGGTCCCACAAGATAATTAAATGCAAAATATTATATCTCTTCTAAATTTTCTTTAAAAAAAAAAAAGAAAAAAAAAGATAAATACATGTACATCATGTAGGATAAACTTCTCTTGCCAGCTGGCTAAGTTTGAAGCTGTAAAGAAGTCTGGATCATTCTGTCATTATTAATTCTGATGTGGAAAGTGTAACAGAACGTCAAGTGAGATGCATCAAATTCTTGTTTGTGAATCTGCAACCAATAAAAGATATTGGGTATCTGACTCGAGGTCATAGATCAGCTGAAAGAGGCCCATGGCTCAGACAGTTTTTAAATTTTGGCTCTTTTTGGTAACTGCATTTGACACTCCTAGGTCATGAACATATTCTGCATGAATTTATACTGCAATCATGTCTGTTTTCTGTCCACCATACGTCTAAAATAAAACGTCAGGGATTTGATCAAAACAAAAGGAAAACAAATCATGTTCACATGTTCAGTAAGTAGGTTAACTGACATTAGCTTAGTCTGCTCATTGTTACTCAGAGGCAACATGAGTTAATCTGATCTGTAAAATGAAACCTGGAAATGTTTCTGCAACATTGCTACAAGGACCTGTGCAAACATGAAGCAGGGGGCTTGTGTTAATAGAAGTTCACACAGTTCATAGTAGCATGGAAAAAGTTTAGTTTCAGTCAAAATGTAGTTGAGTTATGTTTTAACAACAGCTAAAAATTCTGAACAGAACATTTTATTTAGCGTTAACTGAAATAAAAATGCATTTGTAATCCAGTTTGTATGTAAAATTGTTTTCAACTTTAAATGTAAATCCTCGTCTGATCATTGGTGTGAAGGTGAGCAAATGCATAAGGGAGTTTTAGCTTTGAGAATTCTCATTTTCTACTGTAAAAGACCAGTTTTTTATGGGATTGCACTGTTCTTTTTGAATCAAATCTTCTAAAGCTGTTCTAGCTACTTAACAAACTTAACAATGAAATTATAAAACTGATCCTAGATCTTTCTGCATTCATGTCCAAAGATTTGGATGAAGAAATGGACAGTCTCAAAGTTTAAAAAGTGAGAGTCTCTGTGCAGTTGGACACATCCCAGAACTCACGTAAAAACTCTGGGAGGATTATATTCTCATCAATACACAACAATATAGCACAGATATCCAAATCAATATTTTACCAGAAATTTCACTCAATTTATAATGTCAAGTCATCTTTATTTCTAGAGCACAATTTAAACAGATAAACTGCCATCAAGGTGCTTAATAAGTCTAAATACAAAATATAATCAATAATTAATTAAATCTAATAGCTGGATGAAAAGATTTTTTG
>JARVGS010000472.1:21157499-21171487 GCA_031762315.1 Hypsolebias antenori | reverse complement strand
ATTACTACTACATTATATACTAAAATATACTACTACCGTACTTGTGTACATAATTTTGTTCCAACTCATGTAACACATGAGATTGTAATGACAATAAAGTTTATTTGAACTTGAACTACTGTATCCCTATTTCGCAGATTTTCACTTATTGCGCGGGGTGGGGACGTGGTCCCCTAAACTCCACGATAAACAAGGGGCTGCTATGTGTATATATATTTTTTTGGTTTGTTTAACAGTGATTCAAATACATATGTGATCTGCAAAGTTAAAGTTTGACAGGATAGAAATTTGTTGTTAAAACGCACTGCAGGTGAGCAATTGTTACTTAATGAGTAACACATTCTTTTGTTTTTCAGCTGAAGTCTTTTCACAATGAACTGCTCTCAGAGCTTGAGAAGAAGGTGGAGCTGGATGCTCGATATTTGACTGTGAGTATCTGAATCTGTCGCTCAGTCTCTGAAATCAGAGGATTACTGTATGCTGCAAAGAACACTGTTGAGCTTATGTTAATAAATGCATGTGATGTTGCATCAAATCATTTGAAGCGATGTGAAATAAAGTGATCTCAGACATGGTTGTGAAGCTGTGTATGTGTTAAGTTCTGCTTTAAAATCAGATTCTGCAGCATTCCACGTCTAATAAACCATCAGGGGTAGACTGATTATAATAAGCCCCTTGTAGAGTGTGTGTAAGTGCTGCAGAGTGGGTCTATGTGTGATATCTTTAGAATGAGTGGGCTGCAGCCCAAGTGTACAGCACTTCTGCTGTGAGATGTTTTGGGGGATGGGATAATGTTGACATTATTTTATTGTTTTGTTGAATGAAAAAAAAAATGAAGGCTGCTGTAGCTCACAGCTACTCACACATTTAGTGTAATATTTGAATATTAAATTGAGAAAAGCGTTTTCTGACTTAACAGATGGTAAAATAGGATCAAGTTCAGATTAAACAGAATGTCCTATAAACTCCAAGTAATCGACACATTAAACGTCTTTTCATTTTCTGAACTAGTTTATGAAACATAAAAAACATCAACAGTTTCAGAAATATTTTTGTTTCTGTTTTTGTATGACTGCATTTTTTTCTGATCTATCACAGCAACAATTGCAATCACTTTTTTCAGAACAAGTTTTAGCGCATGCTGAAAAAAAGATAGCAGATTAGTTTGTTGCTGAGTGGTCTGGGTTAGGAGAAGAATCTGCTGCAATTTTCTTTCAAGATGGTACAGTGGCCTTGAGGTTTAAATGAAAAAAATTCGGTTTAAAAAAAAAAAACAGAATTACATGTGAAAAAAAAACAAAAAAAAAACAGAATTACATTAGAAAAAAAACTGAATTACATTAAGCTGAAGCGGAAGTGGCCAGAATCACGTTTGGGAAAAAAAAAAACAAAAAAAAAAAACAGAATTGCTTTAAGCCGAAGTGGCCAAAGCAGAAGTGACCGGAATCACATTTGAAAAACAAATTACATTTGGAAAAAAAAAAAAAACAGAATTACATTAAGCAAAACCGGAAGTGGTGGGGCTTGTTTTTAGTGTGTTTTTTTCTTTAAATTATTTATTAGTTATGTTTATTTATTACATCTTTTTCAAAATTTTATTCCATTTTTTCAAATATGATTCCGTTTTTTTTTTTCAAACGTTTCCAGTCACTTCTGCTTTAGCTTAATATAATTCCATTTCTTCAAATGTAATTTCATTTTTTTCAAATGTAATTCAGTTTTTTTAAAATGTTGTTTTTTGTTGTTTTTTTGAAACGTTGTTCATTTACACCTCACGGCCACCGTAATACGTTGCTCACACAAGATTACAGAAAGTGTCAGTCACCGCACACAGGTCAGAATGAGGGCTTAAACCCAAACTGACCTTTCTGCTTCTAATAAGATTTAGGCAGCACACTTCTCATCTTCTTGGAGCAGACGGTGGTTCAGTTTGTTGGTATGGAGGTCAGAGTCCACCGACTTCAGTGTTTTGACTCCAAGGTTCACTTGTTACAGAAGAAGGGGATTTAGAATATCATCTTGTTTTCTCACTCTGACCCCAAAAACAAAGAACAAAGTTTTATAAAATTCAACCGTCTTTTCTCTAATGCTCAGCGCAGGATTTTCTATCAGGGCAGGAGGCTTTTAACTAAAAATCTTAAGTAGAACTCATGTTTCTAACTTTACCATGCACTCACCTGCAGGGTCTGTGTGGTGCTAATGTCTTCACCTGTCCTCTAAAGGCCTTGTGTTGATGACCACATGCAGCCCTGACTTGTGTGACCTCACACTGAGTGCCGACAGCAACAATAAAACTCAGTCAAAAGGTGAACTCAAATGCACAACGAGCAGAAAAAGATAACAAGGTCGCTTAAAGAATTTAAAGGCATAGCATTCCTCAAAGGAATGCAGATACCCGCTGCCTTTCATGCTAGTGTTTTAGACCAATTTCAAATGGTATGCACCACCTCATGCAATATTACCAGATGCAGAGGATATGTTGTGAATGCCTCTGCTTTTACCACATCATTTATCTATATGTATTTACTTGTGTAAGCTTTTCATACATTCAACCTTTATTTATACAAGCTAGTCTCACTGAGCCATGAGGACTCATTAACAAGAGGGACCTGTTCCACACTGAACATACAAAGTACAGACAACAATAATAATAAACTACAGTAAAACTGCAGTTAAAATAAAAGTAGTGGTATAAAACGATAAATCACGGTGCCGTAAAACAAGGTAAAATACTGAACTTGACTGGGTTATATCATTTAAATGTTGGTTAATGTTGATTCACTGTAGCAGCCAATTAATTGGATTGACTCAAAATGTTTTGAGCCACTTTGGCCATGACTGCCTCAGAGGAGTTGACGGGGGAGAGGGTGGACTCCAGAAACCATCTTATCGCCAGAACACTGGTTGGTCCACTATGTGAGTGTGCCACTTATGGGACTGAGTTTGTTGTGGCTTCTTGGACTGATGAAGTCCTTTGGATGAAGGACAAAATGTTTCAATGCAAAGAAACCATAGAGAAGACCTGACTTAACTTTGTTGGAATTTTTACCTGGATTATTGAGCATGAACTTTGTTGATTGACTCCAAATGTTAATCATTTGTAGATATGGTATTCATCCAACTTTTCTGAAAGTTTCATTAAAATTCACAAGTATGTTGAAGCCTGTCTTTCCTTTTAGTTGGAATTCAGCTGCAATAATGGAGCAACAACCAATGTTGGTTTATCGTTTTTTTTTGTTTTTCAGAGTATGAGGAAATTGAAAGAATGAGTCATTTGCTGCTATTTTCTTTGAGACAAAGCTGATAAAGGTGTGAACGCTTGATTTGGTTTGTTTTAGACACATATTTCAAGAAGGCAGCTAACTGAAATATACTAATTAGGAGGCAAATATAAAATGCTAAATTTAAGTCGTTGTTAAAAACTTACTGCTTGTGGACTTTTTTTCAATTTAGTTCCTTTTTGTCCATCTCAGACCAGCAGACCAGAACACCCATCTCTGCTGTAAAATCCCAACACATCGTCTGTGATGCTGAAAGTCTCTCGATGGCAGCAGCAGCTTATTTTCTGCTGCTTTTTCCAGAATGCCCTGAGAATACCTGCTTATGTTCTCATTTTCATGCAGTATGCAAATGTGGGTTTTGAACCCCGTTCATAAGCACTTCTCTTCCAATTTTGCCTCGCACAGAGACCATATGAGCTTTCTCGCACCAGTCACTGTTACCATAGCAACAGAGCTGCTAAAGCCAAGGAAACAAAGTTGTTTCCTTTCCCGATAAATAAATAATAAAGCAAATTAAATTAATAAAATGAAAGGATTGTGCTATTTAATTAGGATTTGACACAAATTTCATGTTTATTTTCGTCTCCTTTGGACGGCTACGACTGATTTCTGATTGCTCACTTTGTGATGAAAATCAACTGAAGCTACATCGAGTAGCCTCATCAATAGCAGCAGATGTTTGAAGAGAGGGCCTCGCAAGCAGTGTTGACAAAAACAAACCTAATTTTTTTTTTTAACCAATCTGGATTTTGTTTAGAATAATATAAATATAGACATTTTGACAATTTAAGAAGGTATTTTGAGGGTCGTCTAAGGTACAATAACAGAGGCAAAGTGCTTCTTGATCAAGTGCTGATGTGCAATAATCCACCACACTATTAAAACCACCTTTTTAATATCAAACAGCGCTGCTTCATCAGGGCAGCAACACAAGCTTTTCTGTCTTAGTTTTTTGGTCAGTGTTAAAGTAGCATCCGATTGTCTTGCACCAGAACTTTGTAACAAAACTATAACTTTGATTCATCTAATATAAACATTTTCATAGCTAAACTGATTGACATTGTTTTTGAATAAATATCCCAAAATTTCATAAAGTATATACGTAATCACTCTAAGGATTTAAGCTGAATCTAGAAGTTGTTTATGAGCTGGTATTTAACAGACAACTTAAGTTAAAATTTACTCATCTTTCTTCAATGCAAACTTTTTAAATTGTGGTCCTTTAAAAAAAATTCAAGATTCAAGATGTCTGCCACAGATACAAATAACTCAATAATTCTTAAAGCTATTGGGCTGAAATTTAGTTTGGTTGTAGCTGAGAGCACTTGTTATACATTCCTAATGCAAATCAAATATCCAAGATGGCCACCTTAGATAAAAGAGAAAAAAATACGATAACTCGACCATTTTTAGAGCGATTCAGCTGAAATTTGGTATAGTGGTAGCTGAGAGCGAACCCCAACACACATTAATTTGTCAAATAAACAATTTTAAATCATCCTGGCAATCCCCGACAAATTTTCTTCAGGAACTTTCAGTTTATGTTGTTCTCCTTGTTTTTCCACACAGGCTGCCTTGAAGAAATACCAAATGGAAAACAAGAACAAAGGAGAGAGTCTAGAGAAGTGCCAGGGGGAGCTAAAGAAGCTGCGAAGGAAGAGCCAAGGCAGCAAAAACCCTTCAAAGTATGGAGACAAGGAGATGCAGGTGAGCCTTATGCTGAGTTTCTTCCTAGAGGATGAAATTGTTTACTTATTCTCCGTCATTCACTTATACCAGAAACTTGTGCCATATCTAATGCACAGTAGATTAAGAAGTTAAGAACTAGAAATATTATGTGTGGGACTAGAAAAACCCTAGCAGCACTGCAATAAATGTACTTTGTTGTCATATTGTTGTTCTGCTTGTGTCCAGAGTCTCAGGTTTAGCAGAGTTTGCAATTTTTTTTGTAGATGATTGAATTTGAGTCTTGATGGGGAAAACAAAGGATCTGACTTTTCCGAAGCTAAAAGCACAGAAGCAAGATGGTGGAGGCAGAGGTGGCAAGGTGTCCTTAGTGGGAAGGCAAATTATGAAGCTTTGGTTATGAATTGTGCACCCTCAACCATCTTTATTACATTTACACAGCTTCCACACAAACACACACTGTACATAAAACAAACAGTAAGTGCTGAAGGTGCATGTTCAGTGTAGGTATACATAAAACTGCAGGTATAGATATAGATATCTACAGATACAGTATATAAAATCTCTCCATATCTGACTTACTTAAAAAAAGTTGTTTAAAAGGGAAACTAAAAAGATCTTGCATAAAGGCAACCAATAAGTAAAGCATCCAGTAACTCAAATTGCTTACAAATTGTCAAGATGTCTGAATTTTACACTGAAAGGCAAATGTACATAAGAAATTATGTTCTGCGCTATGATGAGGGATCATTTATATAACAAACCAACCGATGGCAAGCCCTTCAGGTGAAACAAACCCTTCGGAATGGACTTCCATCGAACATTACTGGCTTTGTCACATTTAGTTTTCATCACCTACCTGATTGGGGAAATCGGGTATCTGCATTGTCTCACACTCTTGAGGCTTCTTTTGTTACTTTGTTTTACTTGTTTGCTCTTATTACCAAGTGTTGTTACTGAAGTGAAAAAGAAAATGGGAGAAAATGTCAATCAAGCTTACAGGAAGCTGGAATTTGGACTGCCAAACTAACAGGTCAAGGCTTGCAGGGTTATTACCGAGCTGCTGTCTGCTCTCTGTGAAGTGCATTCAGCAGTGTCAGGTAGACCAAAATGTCAGGATACAAACCAAAAAAAAAAAAAAAGTGAAACAAACAACTGGACTTCTACTCTGAAGCTGAAAACTTTTTCAGCTTCAGAGTAGGGCTGGGCCATATCATATCGTTCACGATAATACCGGTAAAAAAAAATACTTGCCCGGGAAAATAAACTGTATCATGATATGCACTTTACATATACCGGAATACACTTGTACTTTCCTGAGGATCAGGAAATTGGCTGATGGCTGTTCTGCCAATGATCAGTCCTTTCAGGCAGAATTTTATTTTTCAGTATTTTTCACAAGGTGTGGAAGTTATACCTCATTTAAAGGCATTATATTTTTTTTCTTCAATATTACATTTATGCAGATCTTAAGCTTCATTTCATTTAGTTTATATGGGAAATGCACCTGCCATTTAGTTTTTGTGGTGAATTTGTTTTCTGTTCTATATTTTGTGCAGACTTTTTCAATCTAAATAACAGAAGGATCATTTTAATGGTTTTGTTTTAATACTTTGAGACTAAATACTTTACTAAATAAAGCAATTGCAGTAAAATTAACACTAGTTATTGTTGTTTCTTAGTTTTTATATAATACTGCAAAGCAACATAACTTAATTTTGTCAAATGAATAACTTTTTTTTTGTTTTTATTTTATTTAATTAATTTTTTTTTTGTTGCTCACAAAATTTATCATTGTCAGAATGCTCTGAAATATCACAATATTTTGTTTGAGCCATATTGCCCACCCCTATTTCAGAATAGAAGTCCAGTTGTTTTGTTGTTGTTGTTTTTTTTTTAAACTTTTTTATAGATTGATAATGACCTAAATGACTGAGAATCTTCACCAGCATAATGTCAGTATACAAACTTTTCTTAAGTTTCTCATTATAGACGTGTTCTTTGGTGCTCACTTTCCACATCAAGGAGCACCTACTCTGTCCACTCAGTTTACATGCTGTCAAGCACACAGACCCAAAGACGCACACACACATCTACCCGGTACCTCATCCTGTCTGCCGTGGTATGGCAGCATGGATTGATCTGACTGCTGCGTCACATCAAGTTTGTTCCATTGTGTCAGAAATGTCTTGACGAGTTTCTGTATTAAGTGTCATCGTAAGGCGTTCAGTGGGGCGGTGTGCTCAGGAGTCCGGTCGAGCATGAAGCAAAGCTTGAAGGGAAGCTCAGACTGTAGACCTCGCATCAGTAAATCAGTTCAAAGGAGTGAGTTGGTTTTTACCTGCGATTTTTACCTGACTGATAGGTAATGATGAGTGCAATTGTTGCAACGGTGACAGCAATACCACCTCAACCACTATACTTGGAGAAAAATGGGACTAAAATAAATCTGAGCAGAAAAAAAGAGCATTTTATGTTCTGTTGTTAAACTATTCCCCAGGAACTGTTTGTAAAAGCTTAACCATTGCTTGCTCAAAGAAAACATCCATGTAAATGATTAATTTCATGAAATTCAAAGTTGTTTCAGGTTGTAGCTGAGATCCTTGTAGAGTTGAAGGCCCACTGGAGGCATTTGTTACATCCTAAAGCACTTGGGTGTTTGTGTTACCTGTACTCATGATTTGTTTTATTTGGAGTCTTTTGTGTAGTCATGCAGATGTTTTAGTGATGTTCCTTCGTATTAGAGTTTCAGGAGACTGCCGCAAGATTTGTCTAAGCACAAGATTTTCCGTTTGCTATCCTAACACTGGTGCAAGTTCATATAGTTTTCATTTCTTTGCTAGTTCTTGGCTAAAGAAACTTCATTTTAATAGACAAGTTTAACATCATTTCGAACATACATTAAAGTTACCTCACACTTGCTGAGCCTGTATGACTGATCAGTTGGACCCGTCTGTTAGCAGGAAAAAGAAGAATCAATCTCCCTTTCTCATTTTCAGCCTGCTCACTTTCACTGATCATATCACGGCTGTGGGCGTGTGAGAGAAAACGTCAACTCGTGTGTGTGCCTGAGCCCACAGCTCCACAAAGACAGAGCGAGAGCCCTGCACTCCCACGAGACCTGTGCTACACAATGACAGTCGTCCACCTAGAGAAGGAGCTCGGATTGTAACAGGCTGTGCAGTTTATCATGTGTGCAAGGAGATGGTCTCTTTCAGGCAGTCAAAGCTGCAGAGACGAGGGCAGCATTCTCATCCTCAACACATTTGTTCAACTTCAAAAGATGAGAACTTTTAACTATTTTTTTTTTCATTAAAAGTAGAAGTCTGAGTGCAGTCTGGCTTCATAGAAAGACTGAATCTGATTGAACCTTGCCTCTCATCATATACTTGCTTGCCTTTTCTTCCTTCCCTGCTCTCCTCTGCCTTGAGACACTTCCACATGAATGGATGAAGTCTGCAGAAATGCTAATCATTGTATTATGTAGTTCAATGAAGGGTACCAAGGTACTATAGAAAGTAGTTTCATCTAGATAAACTCCTTTGTGTTGCAAAGGATGTTAATAAGAGCTCAGACAAAGTAAAACTCCATAATAAGAATTAATGCCACAAGATGTTTAATTAGCTCAGGTTTTCTTCAGTCTGGTGTCATAAAATTAATAAAGATCTTTCAATCTGGGTTCACATCACTATTCAGATTTGGAGGGGGGAGAAAAGCTCACCTAACACATAATTGTTGCTTTCAGTTGTTATGATTTTTAAATCAAAGAGTGGCATCGATGAAGAAACAGCAGCTTGGATTCATGAAGGGAAAGGCTTTAAAATCTCAAGAGGAAACTACGGCAAGCCAGTTAATCATGGAATACTTAGGCAGGCTCTTAAAACTACTTCCCAGTCAGAATGAACATTTCAGCAATCCCAAGTACTGTTTTTGTGTCAACACTGGAATTATCTTGCATATCATTATTCAGTAAAATAAAAAAAAAATCCCTCCGTGTATTGGCCTTTCATCTCCACATACCCACAAATAAATGGTTATCTGGAATCAATACCACATATATCTGAAATAGACTTTGATTAGAAGAAACTCACATTTTAGTTTCCTACAGTCTCACTGTTACTACTTATGTGTTTAATTTTCAATAATAAACATAACAAAAACTATTCCAGATATTTCTAGGTAACATTTAAAAATGAAAAAAAAGAAACTTGTAAGAATGTCATTAGGGATGTTTAATTTGTTAAAGCTAAGTAAAAAGTTAAAAAAAGAGTACTTGCAGATATTTGAAGTGGAAAAGCCACTTGAAACGGAAAAATGCTGTTTGTCCTAGAAACGTGTTTGAGATATCATAGATGGTAATAGTGGATCAAATGAAAGACATTCTGTAGCTAAAGTGTTTCATTTTGACCACAAAAATTGAAACATGGTAATACGTGTCACATTTTTAGTCAGTACAATTTAAACTTAAGGATTTTTAGATATGTTAAACATTCTTTTATTACAATCTCAATTTTGGAGGCTTTATTTTCTTGTAAGAATTTCATATTCTTTTAGTTTTGCCTATGACTATGATGAATGCTTTTAGTAATTACAGATAGGAATGTGATATTCATTCAACCTTTATTTAGACAGATAAGTCACATTGAGCCTAGAAGACCCATTTACAAGTGAGATTTGCTTAGACAGACAAAGTATTGAAACTGGACAGATTATTGATTTGTTACAGGGGCATGTGTAGTAAAACAGAATCATATAAACATGTTTTTGTCTTGAACTTTTATGAATTCATCCTATAAACAGTTTTGTTGCTGTGAACCCTGGTTTGTTCTTCACTTTTCAAACGGTGCAAGAGCTTCCCATCTCGTTTCTTGTAATTACTGTAAAATGTGTTGGGTGTGCAGTGTAAAAGAAGTGCTGCCATGTTAGGATTTTGTCCTGAATATGTCAGTGTATAGAGACATGTGGAGAGGCGGTAATGCTGAGCAGTCAAAGCCTGAAGATAGGAACTGCGCTGACATGTAGTAGGCTTCATTTATATCTATAACCTTTGCAAAACAAGTCATTCTAGCTAAGATGTAACCTGAGGTCTGTTAGAGATAATGGTGGCTTGTGTCTGCATGAGCTTTTCCCACTGCACTTATTGTCTTGGGTTACTTTGGTGACCTTTTGAATGGTGGGAGAATGAGGCTACGTTGGTTTGACAAAGGGCGAGCATAGACTGGCTGAGTCGCTCCTATTAGCTCAGGTTAGAGGTGTTGTAGAGGCTAGCAGGCTTTTGAGTCAGAGATGACAAATACAAAAAGGGTCACTCCACCCGAGAGACAAAGGGCAGTCGCTTCAGTTGTGATCTTTTAACGTCTTTGCACGGTACGGCTCCTTTGATGTGACCAGAGATTCATTCACAAACGCTATAGGTAAGGTGTCCAGCTGTGTGTTTGCCAGACAGTTCTTCAGCATGATTTGTTTCTCTCCTCCTTTTCCCCCTCCTCATCATTATTCTCACCGCAGTATAGAGTATGACTCATACCAAAACAAAATCACTATCTTTATCTTTTTCATAAAAGATAAAGAGACGTGATGATAGTCGTCTTGTGCAGCTTTTAAAGCTGCTGTCATATAAGTCCATGTTTCTGAGAGGAGGCTCATGCTTTTTAACTTAGCACTGTAGTTAGTTGCTTGTTTTGTTTATAAAAAAAGTTTTGATAACTTATAATTTCTGTTTCATATAAAAATACAGTAAGGCCATTACATAAATATCAATACATTAAAATATGACCTTGATTGAACACAACAAAAATTATGGAAAAAAAAAAAAATGGTCTAAAGACAAATGTTAGGTGGTAGCATTGTATATATGATAACAAAAAAGGTAATTCCAAAGACAATAGACTAAAATCCAGGAAGTGGAGAAAATCCAGCCTCATTTGTCTTTTCAACAAACACAGTGAATGCTGTCAGATGGGAAGTGGTGTGCTCTGCTGGTTACTAAATAAAATACACTCAGCCGTGTGATGACACAAGACCAACTTGAATGTAGGTGCAGTGAGAAACACAAACTTTATAGGTTTCATCAGTCTTACTGGGATGCAGTGGAAAACTTGTTTTAATCTAACTGTAACACTTTTAAAACTCTAAACTTGAGGAACTATCGATTAAACTGCAGCACCAAGAGAAATGTTACATTTGTCGACCCACAAGTGATTTAGGAAAATATCAGATTCTACAAATTAGTTTGACATTTCTGTAGAGCCTTATGCCAATGCTGATGTTTAGGTTTTCATTAAACAATTAGAACCAAAAAAAAAAAAAAAAAAAAGCTCAGTTACTGCAGAGATAAAACCAATGCATAATAAATGCATGTTTACTGGTATTATAAGTCATGTCACTGGTAATAACTTTGAACATGACAGAACACCAAATACTTTTTTATTCAAGATTTAATCCATCAACGTAAATAAAATCTGCATCTATATCCATGTTTTTAATAAGTTTTAAATCCATCTAACATAAATCCCTGTCGGTGAACTGTTATCCACAGTCGAGTCCAAATGATTCGGACCCCTAGACTCTGTGTCCCCATTCTCTTTGGTTATTTATTTAGTTATTTATTTATTTATTCATTTATTTGGGCATTATCACATCTTGTCTAACTCATTCTGAAAACCTCCAAATTATATCAAATGGAGTGTTACAAATAAGATTAATTAAATTTAGCCTTCCTTCCCCCCAAAATGTAGATTTTTCCTGTCTTCTGTATGTTTGATCTTCACCGTCTTCTTCAAACAGCTTAATACAAGAACCTGACCTGCTGTTGCTGCTGTTAATCTCAAAATCTGGATTATTTGTTAAAGACTGGGTCTCTATACAATAGCAATCTAAACATACGAGTTCAGTTGAAGGCTATCAGATTTACATCGTGTTGTTTTTCCCATATGATTATGCGTGTTTTTGATCATGCCACTTGAACTGAGCAGGTCTGTAAGTACAATGCTGGGTCTGCACTAACAATTTGCCATTGGTGATATCTGAAACATTGCATCTTTGTTGCCCCAAAACATGCACACATTTGGCTGTAAAATCCTTTTTTTTTTTCTTGTGTGTTATTGTTTTTGCATTGTCATTGGATTTTGTAAAAATTCCACAGAAATAGGAGCTGCCAAAACCAACTGCTAACCTACGAGCTGAGATATTTTCATCTTCAAATTAAACATGCAAAATCAAATCAAAAATCAGATATTCCTTAAAGGCATGCATGCACTTGCAGGCCAGAGTTTTGAACAAAGATCTTGTGCAATCTGTTTAGTAATCAAATGTTCATTCAAAACAGCCAAAACTGACTGAAGTGCTTCACAGTAAACTCATAAAGCAACAATAAAAAGTACCTGTATGATCTAATAAAATAAAATAAACAGAAGACACTGTAAGTTAACTTAATGTAAGATAATTAGTGGCATTATTGTGGGTTTTTTTTTTCCCTCACAGTACAAGCTCTTTTTTCATAATTAAATGTACCGGTATTAGCCAGCAGTTAACAAAGAAAGTCTGATTTAGGTTCTCTTGCTGCACAACAAAAATGTCCTCAGTGCACTTCTTCTTTAGTTGTTTCAGTAGAGCTGTGAAGTGACTGACAGCATAAGACTGTTTATCTGAACGCCTCCTGATTCAGACGTGTGCATCCACATGGATGTAAGGATTACTTAGTCTTTAACTGTTTGCTTTAATTGACTTTTTTAATGTAAAGCTTTTAGAGTTTAGCTTGATTTTCAGGAGTGGAAATGGACTTGGAAGTATTTTCTGTCTTTTTAAACCTGCAGTGCTTCAATAACTAATATGGCTTAAACTGGAAGATCTGGTCAATCTGTAAGAGCAATAATTGGGTGTCTAGGGAAAAAAGTCAATCTACAGACTGTGGCAGATAACGGATAGGATTATTTAGCACAAATTTAGATTTTTTTAAAACTAGGATTTGCCTAAATTGTTACCCAAACCATTGCATATCTACAGTAAAAGTGAAAAAGGCCACACACAGAGTCATTTAGTAATGTGTAATAATGTGTGTTGTTTTTCCTTCAGTTTGTGGAGACAATCAGCAACAAGCAGACAGAACTAGAGACATTCATTGCTGAGGGATACAAACAGGCGTTGTCAGAGGAGCGTCGCAGATACTGCTTCCTGGTGGATCGACAATGTGCTGTCGCCAAAAACAGCAGCGCCTACCATGGGAAGGTAAGTTACGGTGCTGCATCATACATGTTCATTATATTGTTCATTTATTAGCTGAGTCTAACCTTTGTAAGTAGATATTTCCCTTACTTTTATTAGCAGTGTAATTATTTATACTCATACTAGGAAACTTAATGTACCTGATGTACTATTTAAAATTATGCATAAACTTTGTTTTTAAGCATAATATGCAAAGACATGGTTATTTTGCATATTATACTTAAAAACAAAGTGTCTTTGTATTATGCTTCCTGGGGCTGTCATCTTCATTTTGTTTGAAATGCGTCAACTTTAGAGCATTGTTCAGGAAAAAAACAGTAAATGCTCATAATTTTTCGTTCATTCAACCTTTATTTATACATGTTAATCCCACTGAGCCTCCGAGACTCGAGTCAGAGTCAGAGAGATTTATTTATTCTTATCTCATGTGGTACATGTGGTGGAATGTGGTGGAATGAGATTATGTACGCAGGGTCCCAGTTACATCCAACAATAAAATGTAAAAGAAAAACAGTAAGATCTAAGCTATGAACTAAGAAAAATGAGCTAAATTATACACTAAGCACTAACAGCATAAAAACATTACATCGAACAGCAACACGAACATGAGTCTGAGCAGATGAGCATGCATGAACTCAGCAACATGAAACAGATCAGCAGCAACATGAAACAGATCAGCAGCAGCATGATGTGATGTTTCACTGTGGTTATCCTGATTAAAGATTCATGAGTCTAACAGCCTCAGGGTAGAAGCTGTTCCTCAGTCTAGTGGTTCTGCACTTAATGCTCCTTAACCTC
>JARVGS010000472.1:21130803-21150251 GCA_031762315.1 Hypsolebias antenori | reverse complement strand
TTCTAATTTTCTGAGATACTGAATTTGGGGTTTTCATTAGTTGTCAGTTATAATCATCAACATTAAAATAAATAAATGTGAAATATATAAGTCTGTGTGTGATATACAAGTTTCACTTTTTGAATGGTATAACTGAAATAAATCAACTTTTTCATGATATTTAAATTTTATGACCAGCACATGTGTGTGTGTGTGTGTATGTATATGCACACACACGTGCTTTTGTTTTTTTAGGTCCTGAACATTACATTTTTTTTTTTTTTTAATTTGTCCTTTGGCCCCATGAATTTTATGCATTTATTCATTAACTTATATTTAAGGCGAATAAATCTAAATTACTCTAGTTTTAAGAATGTCTTCTTCTTTACTGTTCTACACTGTTTGATTTAAACAATTTTTGCTGTCTTTTTACTTTTCCTAAGGCAATTTTAAATCATTCTTAATATTGATTGTGGTTTAGTAGGATTAGTTGTTTTTTTCCAGTTTCTCAGAATTTTATCAGATGAGTGTGTCTAGATTTTATCTAGTTAAGTTCTTGCTCACTCAGGTCTATTTGATGAAGCTGAAGTTAGAAAATACACTGTGCTTCTTTCTGTCCAGTCAGGCACTACATCCTTTTATATATGTATATAAATGTGTGTAAAGTGGTTTGGTTGTGTTTGGGGGAGGGGTAATTGTATGACTGAGTGGAAAATAGTAATATGTCCTGGACTGGATGTATAATCGTACTGGTGTTTGGAGTATACAGTACATGTTGTGATGGTAGACATCATGCTGACCTCATATCAATCATCAGTGCTTGTGAGCCTGGGGCTTTGAGCGCCAGTGTCAAGCTTTTACACAAACACACTCCTGTCTGCTCTAAATGTTTGTGAGTTTTAATTCTGTATCAGTATTTTGTGACAACACTGTCCTGCAGGGTGTATTCACCCAATCTGATTAATCCTACATCCCTCCAGCTACAGACATGACGTAAACATTTCCTCATCAACAGCAACTTTCTTTTACATATATATATTATTTTTTTAGTGTATTTGAGAAAAACAATATTAATCCCAAATTGTAGAACACGTTGTTCCAGCAAACATGTGGTGTTGATGATGGAATTGAGTCTGATCTTCCTGATTTTGGTGGGTGGCTTTGGAGTTTGCAGGTGGGGCGAAACATATTTCTTGACCCCTCACCTGCACTTCTCCTTAAACCCACCCCGCCTCACTGTGCCTGTCTTGTCTCTCTCCATTTCTCTGAGTGTGTCCGACCTGGCAAGCTTCCTTCTCTCTTTGTTCCACAGTGACAGTCCTGATGGCAAATTGATTTCGACTGTGTGAGAACAGGCATACAGACAGAAACAGAGACAGCTCCGGATAGCACAGGGGCCTCCTCCTCCCCATCTTTCCTTCCTCTTATCCTCCCTCCTGTCCACTTAGCTCCACCTCTTCCCCTTCTGCCTCCACACACACCCCTTCTCCAAATGGAAGAGGCCAGTTTCATCCCTCCTTTCTGTCCTCTCTTCCTCCCCGGGTCCCTCCTTTCCTCCTGCTGTCCGTCCTGGGTGCTGCTGCTGGTGGCGTCGGTGTGGACAGTAGCGGCTGGTGGGTGGAGGATTGCGTTGAGCGAGAGAACCTGAGCGGGGCCTACCTGCTCAGCATGCAGCGTTACGGACTCTGAAAACGCTCTTTGATCGCAGTCCACCATCTTGGACGGATCTCTCAAGAGACTGCCTTTGCTACTGCTTGTCTTTCATGCATGTACATGGTTGTGTCATTTTTGTCTAAACCGAAAGACATGTTCATGTACTGTACAAGTGCCAAAAGACTTCAGTGTCATCGTATTTAAGCCACTTACTGATGGCCTTTTCAAGCACCGTGGAGCCAAATGTTATTCCGTTCTCATCCAAGACAAACGCTTCAAAAGCTTTGTTCAAAGTAAAGTTCAGAGGCTGTCCAACAGCTAATGTTTCTGTTATGAGACATTCCCATAGGTCCTGCTGTGCTTCCTTGTGTCAGTGCTCAGATTTTCTGTCCAGAGGATGTCATGTTTGCCTTACTTTGCTTTTTGTTCCCTTCCTTTATTAAACACAATTATGTGCAATGAAGCAAATTTTGAAAGTTTCTACATTTAACGTTATATATAGCTATATCAAATATTTTTGTCAATTCAGTTTACTTTCTCACATTAAAATGTGTGCTTGAATAACCTTTGCACCTACAGACACACAAACGTTTACAAATAAACTACCATATTTTTCGGACTATAAGGCGCACCGGATCATGAGCGAAACAAAACGGATAAGTCAAACTTTATTCAACTCATTCACAATAACCACATAAATTTGGTTTGAGTAAGCACAACCAGAATTAATACATAATGTGCACCAGATTATAAGGCTCACTGTCAATTTTTGAGAAAATTAAAGGATTTTAAGTGCGCCTTATAGTCCGAACAATACGGTAACAAATCCTGGCTGAAACTTCTTCTGTTTTGCTGGTGAAGATTCTCAGTCATCCAGGACATGATAAAATAAAATAAAAAAACGTTCAATACAGAAACAACTGGACTTTATTTGTAACAGAAGACGTTTCGCTCTTGAGAAAGGTCCTCGGATAAAGAGCGAACTGTCTTCTGTTACAAATAAAGTTCAGTTGTTTCTGTATTGAACATTTTTTGATTTTACTTCTGTTTTATTTTTGGTGAAGTTAAACCCCTTACACCAATTTTCTTTAAATGATTTATATTTTATCACCTGAAGCTGTAGCGATCCGCGTGATCTTTCGTTGAGTATTCTCAATTACAGCTGTTTTTATTTACAGGTTGGGAAAAAGACGACTTTTGCAGCTTTTATTGTTATTATTATATTCCCTGAGTGACTCTGTAGTGTTTTCCCTTTTCTTTTGTTTTATTTATTTATTTTTTTTGGGTCTTTTCTTAAAAAATGAACACTAACATATTTGTAGAATCAACGAACACCTACTGATTAGCAAATGTTTATCTAATGCATGCTGTGGAGGAAAACTGGAAAATGTTATGCTAAATAAAATTGACATTGAATGTATGGTGACTTTTTACAAAACTATTCTAAATAAAACACACATCTATATATTAATAAACAGTCTGGTCTGTGGAGAAGTCTGTTCTGCCAGTGAGAAGGCATTACGTATTTACAATTTTGTTTTACCCCTTTTTTTTTTTTCCCTTATTGAATATTATTTAAAAAATGAGCACTTTTGTGAGTAAATCTCTGTCCCGGCTGTGCACGTTTCATCCCCGCACCTCCCCCAGCATCCACAGCATCTTCACTGTAGAGAATGTGTGTGTGTGGTGTGTTCAGTGTATGCATTGTGAGTACCTGAACTTTTCTGCCTGCCTAGTTTTATTTCTTTGCTCGTCTGTGAGTTGTATTTGAAATTTCAAAACTAGACGTTCTGCCAGATGCAACCCATTATTGTTTTATTATCATTTAATTTACAGTAAAATTTGTGTTCAGTTAAAAATGAGTTTTGCACATGGTATGTCATGTTGAGCATGAAGTGTGCACTCCTGCGCTGCATTCGTCATTTCAGCTAGTTATGGTATGCTCATCTTGCATCAGACTAACAAGTGTCCAACAAATTGTGATCCATGCATGATGTGAGTTATGAACCATTCAAACCCAAAGGTTCTCTTTACCTTTCAGTTTGGGTCCAGAATTATCACGGTTCTGAGGGAACAGGACCTCCGTAAGTCACCAGTCTCCATCGCCTCCTAACCAATCATTCTTTCTTCACGATGTTGCTGCCTGCTTCTGCTTTCACTGGCTGGGCAATGGAAATCCTTGTTTTTTATTTATTTATTTTGCTATTGTTTGATTTGCACAAGCCAGCAGTCTTTGGGTTTCAGTTTTATTTTTCCTTCCGAACACGATCGCACAGAGAAGACTTGACCCTCCATGCTATCGCAAACGCTTTTTCATGGCTGTATTGTTTTTTGTTGTTTGTTTTTGTTTTTTTTTCTCACCCCATGCCTGCGCTCACAAAACATTTTTTTTTACAGTTATTCAATAAAAAATGGGCTTGTGGTACTAAAATTACCTTTTTGTATATATCAAAAATAGCTACTTTGTTCATGCCAACTAAAAGTGTCCCTTGTCCCACCCCTCCTCTCCCCACAGTGACCGCTCAATAGAGATCTTCCTCCGGCCCACCTTCACTGACGACCGATCTGCACCCATCTACTACTAGCAGCCTGCTGCCCCCACTGTTCCCACTCATGGCTACATAATAGCCCTCACCGGCATGCTTTAATAACACAGGAGAACCAAGAGATGGGATTCGGGGGGGAGCTCAAGAACTGGGAATTTAGTTACTTTGCTCAGGAAATCAAAGAATTTCCAATAAAGTTTTCTGAAACTGCGTTTACCACTACTGAATGTCTCGGCCTGAACATTCAGGAAGAAACCATGGCAGTAGACTTTATTCTAGTTAAATCAGTTCAGTTGAAGGTACGGCTAGGAAGTAACTAATCTGCACTTCTGTTATAGGATTAGCTTTTTGTTTTAAATTTACTCTATACACGGCAGATTTTATTTGATATCATTTACATTATTTAGGAGTGAAGGCTCGGTCTGCGTTACTCTGAGACTGGAGGGTAGACATGAAATGTTTGGAAATGATTCTTACAGCATGAATTTGGTTTGAATGGAGAAGCACAAACGGCTCGAAGCAGATGGTTTGTCACTTAACTATAAATCTGCATCTGTTAAATTCTTTAGGAGTTCATAGGTAATAGTTGATATACAGTAACCCAGATGTGTAATGTGGGAACTGTGCCTTTTTGCTGTTTTTTTTTTTGTTTGTTTGTTTTTTAGTTTAGTTTTTTTTTTTTTTTTTTTATCCATACAGTGTATTTGTTTCTGTTTTATGAATTGGTTTAAGGGAATGTGCAGCAGACTTCCACTGATCCTGAAATTATTGATGGGATTGTTTCACCTTTTTTGTTTTGATGTTTAATTTTGGTTTTAGTTCTTTTTTTGCTTAAGCAAGCTTCCGCATAGTGCAGTTGAAGCTCTACAGACATATATTCTGAAGTGCTTATCTTTCCCTTCGTTTGAATTTCAGCAATATCTAGTCTGGCAGACTCTCAGAAGATGGGGGGGAAATGCATATATAATGGGGTTCTTATTTAATGTTTAGCCTTAAAAGGAGTATTAGTTTTACAGATAAGGTACAGTATTGTCATAGTTTTTGAGCTTCCATTCTCAGTATTACACGGCACACTCGTGGGACATGAAACTGAGAGAAGCTGTTTTGATACGAGGTGAAGATCAAGATGAAAGTGAGAAGCAAAATGTTTATATGAATGGTCGTGTGACTGAGCTGACGAGTTCCAGCAAAGAAAGAATGTTAGGTTTTTGTTTGTTTTTTTACAGATGAGTCATTTACACTGCGTGATTATGGGCTTGCTTTATTTACAAATTTAATCTAGTATACTAGGCTTTAATTTTTAAAAAGTTTTTTTTTTTACACTTTTATAAACATGCATACCGTTCATCTTCATTTCTCATTTTTGTCCTTGTTTGTATTATACCTGTACTGTACAGAACGTGTATAAATTATCTTGTCTAAAATAAATTTAAATGTGCACCATTGCCCTGTTTTTATGTGTTACATTGTCATGTTTTATTGTTCATACTTGCAGATCTTTGACATAAATTCAAATAAATCTCTCACAAATACAAGAAGGGGGAAAATTACTTGAATTTATTCATTTATATTAATATATTTGAAGGGGTTGGATGGTACAACAGCCATGAGTGAGGAACAAATAGAAACAGTGATAATGTTACTCCCAGTGCATAACTCACCTTCTCCAAAGGTCTCTGCTGCTCAAACCAACGGGCTTTTCAGTATTTCTTTGGCAAATGTGAGAGACTGTCATCCTGCATTGGTTACTGTTTCAGAATGGTCATATGAAAATACTGGCAATGTTTCTGCACAGCTTGAAAAGGCAAGATGGAAAGGTAAGATATTGGCACTCAGAGCTACAGAACTGGAGAGAAGGGATCTGTCAATACAGCAGAAGTAATTCAAGTCAAGCTACCAGCTACATGATATAAGATTCATACAAGTGTCTTTCTGATTGCTTTGTAGTTCATACACATCAGGCTCAGGCATTCAGCACAAGGTAGTACATAATTTGTGTATGAGATTTTTAAGCAAGAGCTGCATAAAAAGAACTGGCTCAAGGGGAAACGCCTCGTTTTCTGATTTCACTTCATTAAGAAATTACATTAAAAGACCAATATGTTTTCAAACAAAGCCGTAGCTGTCACCAAAAACAGAAAATCTAATTTTCTGCTTATTTGTAATCCAGGATGGGCTACATAAAGTGCAGCAAAGGCTGAAGAATATAGTGGTGGCAACACTTTTGATTTTCTGTTCCACAATCGACATGATCTGTATACAACTTGCATTTATGGCACAAGCTCAGCTCAACCACCTTCAGGTCTGAACAGCATCACCACCAGTCGTGACTGGTGTTCCAAGATCTGTCGCTTACGGTGGCCCTGAGGTGGAAATGAGCATTTGAAAAAAAAAATGGAATTACATTTGAAAAAAAAAAAATGGAATTAAAGTAGTCCCTCATTTATCACGAGGTATCTGTACCATGAAGCCCTATGATAAGTGAAAAACCACCATAGGAACAGTAGTACAAGTAGCAGCCTAAGTAGTAGTTCATTTTAGTGTGTGTACATATACTATGTGTAATATTCTAAAAATGTTTTGAAGCTCAAATGCTCTAAAAGAGCACCGAATGTCATGATTTCCCTCTCTGCCTCCGCTGCTCTCAGCCACCTGCAAGTGTTCTTGGCCACGCCCACGTCTCTGCGCTGCACAGAGATCAGCAGATCAGCTGCAGTGTGGGCGGCACAAAGGCGCAGCAAGTGCTACATAATTTATATTAATTTATTTAGATTTAATAAAATCCATGCCGATCATGCAGCTCATCCATCAATCAGCCATTTGTATGTCATTTCCAATCTTATTTTGAAAAGCTACGATAGAGCGCGTAAAAAACGGCAACAGAACAATGCACAGTAACAAGATACAAATACAACCACTCATGAAGAATGTGGGGTCTGTGTACCACTCGTTCAGGTGTTTTTTTTTTTTTTTTGTAGTTTTTTTGAGAATCCGAAATAAATTTAGACTTATTTCATGTAATTCAGTTTTATCAAATGTAATTCTGTTTTTTTCTAATGTAATTCTGGCCACTTCTACTTCGGCCACTTCTGCTTTGGCTTAATGTAATCCATTTTTTTTCAAATGTAATTCAGTTTATTTTTTTCAAACGTAATTCAGTATTTTTTTTTTTATGTAATTCAAATTTTTTTTTTTTTTTCAAATGTTCATTGACGCCTCAGGGCCACCATAGTCGCTTCTTTTGCAGCAATCTTCGAGTCGTGTTCTCTGGTACGGACTTTTGATGGCTGGAACAGTCTTCAGTTGATGAAAATGGCTTGAACGGTGGAATGTGCAAAGGCAGCCAATGTGTGTGTGTGTGTGTGTGTGTGTGTGGGTGGGGGGGGGGTTGGACTTTAAGAATGGTTTATATTTTACATTCTTAAAGAACTGAGTGGTCACCAAAAGAAACTGGTGCAGCACTGAACAAATAATTTACTGTTTTGTGTGTGTGCTGTACGTTAGAAGTACAATAACAATCTTTATATATTTCTGCAAACAAGATAACGTCATACTCTCTGGGGTTTCTGTTCTTGCACTGTTTTTGCTTTTTCTTCATGGAATAAAAAGTGTGCAAATCAATCAGGGTGTCTGACTACAGTATGAGGCACTGTCTCATAAAGGGTCACCAAGTCAGCTGTCCCAAATTCTGATTAAAAATAAATCTCTGTAAATCATCTAAACTATGTGATTTCTCTGTTTGAGATGAACTTCTCTTGTCTTCTTTGACGACTGCTCAGTCCTTTGGATCATCTTCACCATTTCCTGTTGGACACAAGTGATCGAGGTTACTTCATAAAACATCTTACACAGATATAAACAAATAAATGGCTGAACCTATAACTTTCATCTCGCGGTGGCCACTTTAAACCAACAACGTTGTACAAAACGGGGTGTACGTTACTGAGCAGTCTAAGCAACATAATGGAAGGTTTAAAACAGACCTGCTGAGCTTATGTGGGTGTCGGACACATGTGTGATAGAGAATCTGGAGACCATGAAACGGTTATGGGGCACGGGGACAGGTTTAGGAGCTTCATCGGCGCTGGAGACGGATGTGGGAGAGGACATGGGGTCAGGGATTGTGTGAAGTGAAGGTGGTAAGGGCTCAAAGGATTGTTCATCTTCCCAGTTGCAACTTCCACCTGAATGCATGCAGATGGCCAAGGACACTGATAAATCCAGAATACACAGTCATGGATTGTAAAAAAAAAAGTGGCATTACATGCTCTCACCTTCTTCAGAGTTGTTTTCATCGGCTTCCTCAGAAACACAGTGAGGATCAGAGGACTCAGCTTTGAGCTCTGGGTCTGGAGGTTCCTGCTCACTGGGCTCGTTTCCTGTGGAGAATGAACTGTCAGCCAGCTCTCCGGTGGGGCTCTCCTGAAAGTTATAAAGAGCAATTAAATCGTTGTTTGTGAGAAAACAGAACAAATCAACTCTGACCGATCATACCTGGTCAAAAAGAAACACAGTGACATCATCAAAAAAGGACACCGCTTTCTTCTTTGTCTCCAGCTCATCACAAAAGGACTGGGTGAGGAGGGTGGGCATCTTCAGGAGACCGCGGAGGTGTCTCGCCCTGCTGCAGTCGCTCACCACCACTGGTACTGTGGCGACATCCTCCTCACTCTCCTCACTGTCTTCGTCTTGGATGTTGTAGGTTCTTAGCTCCTCATCAGACTCGCTGTCATCAGAGTCATCTTCATCCTCCGCCTCTTCGAGCGGAGCTCTTACAGCTTCTCCGCAAAGCTCCAGCAAAGACGAGGAAGTGGAAAGGACATGATGACCATTAGACTCTTCGCACAGGCTGTCACTTTCACCTGCATCTATGTCTTCAAAGTCTTCCTCGTTGATTTGGACACATTCCGCTCTGTTTTCTGTGTCCTTGTTGATGAGACTGTTTTCAGTCACCTCCTTTTCATCAGGGGATCCACCATTTTCCGTTTCCTCACAGGACTCCTCTCTGCAGTCATTTATAGTGCATCCAGATAGCAATGAATGGACAGCATAGCAGCCTTCTGCTCCCCTGCTCCCCTCATTGTTTGTGGTGACTTGGTGGGCAGAAGAGCAAGGTTCTGACCCAGTGGAGGAGCCTATATCTGACGTGGGCTCATTCGCTGAGTGCTCTGTCTCCAAACCGAGATCCTCCTCTGCAGGGGCAGACTCTTTGGTCAGGCACCCACCCATCTGTGGAGGAAATGGTGACAGCATGGACAACCCAGGGGTGGAGAAAGCGTTGCGAGAGTTAGAGTCAGCCTCTGAGAGATTCAACAAAACACTACTTTCAACGTGCCTCAGGTTAGTTAAACGTTCTCTGTTGTTGAATTGCCTTTCAACAGAACTGTCTTCTACAGAGTTCAAAAGATTAGCAGAGCCATGATGGTTCTCTGAACCTGCAAAGAACGTATGGTTTCCCTCATTGGGACTCCTCTCATTTTCTGCATCATAGTCAGAGAAATAAGCGGAGTCCCTGTATGGATTATTGCCAAACAGGCCTTTTACATGTAGCTCTGAAGTGCTAATGGAAGTGCCGACCCCCTGCCCTAAACTAACCTGCAGAGCAATTTCAGGTTCTCCACCAAGCATTGGGCCATTCTCACCGCCCAGGGGATCTCCAAGCTCTTTAAAGATAAACTCTGGGGATTCGTTGTTTTCTGTGTCATAGCCACTATCCAGGGATTTAGGCAAGATGGGGATATTGAAAGGATCTGGGCTGAAGCCCTGGGAACAGGAGCTTGCCACGGATGATGTCAGGTTAATGGCATCCACAGAGTCAGAAACCCTCTCTTGGTTACTCCTTGGGCTAAGGTCGTCCTCCTCAACTTCGCTCAAGTCAAGGTGGAAGTCAGCAAAGATCCCTGATGTAATATCAGTGATGTCATCTTCATCATCTTCACTGTAGTCAAGTTCAACCAGGCAACTGCTGGACTCTCTTACCGCCACGCCATTATCCAATGTTCTGCTGCCTTCTGAGGTCTGTGGATATGTGACCCTCATGCTGCTCAGACCAAGAGATGCTTCAGCTGAGATGCCCTCAGCGATCTTTCTCTGCCCATTAGACACTGTTTGACCTGCCTGAGGCTCCTTCCAAGAACATGGGTACTTAAAATAACTTGCCTCAGGTGTCTCTGAGTACATCCCCTCTCCATGAGGTAATGATTCATATTTAGCTTCCATTTGTCCACCCTTTGTTTCACTGGTAATTGTGTTTGAACTGAGGAGAGAGTGAGTGCTTTGCGAGTTGCTAAAGTTTGTATGCCTTTCCACTTGAGCTGAGGTTTCTTTGTGGCATAAGTGGATGTATGAGCCTAACTTGGGCTCACAAGCAGTACTCCAACCAGAGCAACCTCCACTGCCCTTCAAGCTGCCACAAGGTTTAGAGCTTTGGAAGGTTCTCGTTGTGGCCTTGGTTAAAGACCATAATTCTGTTGTGTTGGATGGAATGTTCACAGAACTGTCCTTTCCACCGCCTGTCTGCCTGTTGTCAACACTGGAGCTGTTATTGTTTGCCGAATGGTTTGAGATCCAGTTAGTGGCCTCTCCCTCAGAAAACAAGTCCACTTCTTCATCTGCACTTCTCTGCCGCCCCAACAACAGCCCATCATCTGTTCCTATATTTATATCAACGTGATTAAGAATGGGAAAGGTCTTTTTTAGTGAGCCTACCTGACCATGGAAGCTTTCGTTAACTGTGTTTGTTTCGAGGTATGGATCGCAGAACCCTAAACTGGGGCTGCTAACAGATTGTGATAAACTCCGTGGGTTTTCAAAGGGAACCTCAGGATGCAGAACAGTGGTTTGGGACTCTGATGATGTTTCCAAATCAGACGAAGAGGACTGTTTATGTGTCTTGAATACCGCTGACTGTTCACAGTGGTCTATTTTACTGAAATCAGATGGGAGGGAGTTATAGGAGTGACATAACTTCACAGGGCAGTTGCCAGATGAACGAGCGAGCAGTGGCTGCATGGTTTGCTGAATTGTGGGACTTGAATCAGAGTCATTTAATGTGGTACTATCAGCAGTTGACCAGTAAGCACAAGGCTGTGCTGTGGAAGAACC
This sequence comes from Hypsolebias antenori, assembly GCA_031762315.1. Lineage (NCBI taxonomy): Eukaryota > Metazoa > Chordata > Actinopteri > Cyprinodontiformes > Rivulidae > Hypsolebias > Hypsolebias antenori. The sequence goes on along the minus strand of JARVGS010000472.1, from coordinate 21,138,969 downwards.
AGTGCAATTCTCAGAACATGGTCTGATGTGAGTCGATTCCAGTCCTGAGCTGTAGTCCACAACATCATCTTCTAGTCTGATGTTGCATTGGACTGGTTCTTCTATGCGAATGTAGTACTCACTGCTAACTGAGGGGCTGTGGGCACTCAGCACTGGGACAATACCTGTGTGTTCAGGCTCATAATAGGATGGGGATACACTTGATGTCAGACTGTCAGTCTTGCAGCCCCCTGAGGAGCTTCCTGTGTTTGAATAATAAATATCCTGGTAGTGTGGGTTTTCCTGGCCTAGTTTTCCACTAGTAGAGGAAGAGCAGTAAGGCTGTTCAGCTCGGGCTTGTTCCCATTTGTATTCAAAGTTGAGACCGTGGCTCGTCTCCGTGACAGTCAGCAGGTCATCCCCGGTGTCAGACTGAAAGCTATCAGAGAAGTGCTGAAGAAGAGGGAAGGAGGATGAGGCAGAAGAGGCCAGCTCCACTGTCTGTGTTTGCTCTGCAATGGGGACGTCAGCAGAATTGGATGTGGGGGTAAGGATCAGGGATGTGGACGAAGCTGTGTGCGACGTGCTACCAAGCAAGTTTGGTCTCAAGACGTTCCAGCGTTGCTCAAAGTCTTCCTCGGCTTCACTAGAGCCTTTGGCACACAGGTATGTGACCAGAAGGTGTACCTCCTCAATGCTGGGTCTGAGCTCTGACTGTAGCCAGCAGAACTGCATCACCTCATACCTGAAACAAGTACAAAAAAGTTTTAGTTGGACTACTCCCAAAACGGAATTTTATACAAGATACTTTCAAACAAATAAATGTGTTCTTCCGAGGCAGAAGTTAAAGAGTTGATCCGAGAGAAATAAGAAAGCAATTTTATAAATAACTTCAGAAATCAGCACTTTTTTTTTACCAGCACCTGGCACAGATTTGTTGCTCCAGTCAATAGCAGAGCATATGGAAGAGGTGCAGTGCAGATGCTGACACAGTTAGAAGATCCTCTCCGTGTGTCAGTGCATCTTAGTACCAAACATGTTTATTCCGCTGACGGACAACAGTGACAAAAAATAATGGGTATAAACAATGTTTGGGAGACTTCCAGGTAAAGATAAATGGGGCGATTTAACTCTGGTTGACATTGAGTGGATCATAAAGAATAAAGTATTGATCATCTGCCCCTGCTTGCACAGAGAAATATATAGCTACTGTGCACCACCATAAGTACATCTATTGTTAAAACAGAAACCAGTACGTAGTTTTAAATTAATTGGTCTGTTAGACCTACTGCCCTATAATTTATTTTCTATGTGCATCAGCTTGTATTTGAATAAAATATGTTTCTCTGAGCAGATATCTTACCAACGATCGTCCAGGGGGAATTGGAGCTGGGGTTTGGGTAGTTTAAGCTGCTGTTCCTTCACAGCATATGTCAACACCTGTCTGTCAGAGTAGTGGCTGTATGGCTGGTTTCCCAGTTCAAACAACTCCCATATAGTCACACCCAGTGACCTGGAAAAAGAAGAGGAGGAAAAAAAAAAAGGTAAAATCTAATCAAGTTTGATCAAAGCTAGGTTTTTGTGGCGACGCTAGCTCATGATTTCTTAGGTAATATGCTCAGGTATCTCACCACATGTTACTGCTTTTGGTTTGATCGACAACCAGCAGGTTTCCGTGAACTTCGTCTATGAGTTCTGGTGCAATCCAGCGCAGAGGCACCCAAATCTGGTCTTGCGTTACGTAGTAGTCATCCTGAAGGATCAAGCAACATGTACAGCTGAGCACAGGGGGGTTGGCGTTTTGAAAGGTGGTAAATTATCTAACCTTGTATCGGCTGTGAGAAAGTCCATAGTCTCCAATCTTTGCAGACATTTCTGAAGTTAGCAGGCAGTTTCGCAAAGCCAGGTCACTGTTGTGGGGGGAAGAAAAAAAACATGTGATCAATATATATCACATTAATTGGTTCCATCTGCTTTGAATACTGTTCTATAATTTTTATGAAGTTGTGAGTAATTTATCAACATTACTGTATAAAGTAAAGCATGAAACTCACATATTACCAGTAACAAAGTGTTTCTTTACAGTTGTGAGAGGGCGCACACTAATATTAGGACATCTCCACATGTTAAGTTTTTAATTCAATTCAGTTCTGTTTATTTCTATGGCATCAAGTCACAACAGAAGTTATCTCAGGTCACTGAACAGAAACATTCACATAAAAAGTAAGTTAATAACATTATTTATCTGAGGAGCCAGCAGTTTTTACAGTTTTGCAGCCAGAGATTTGTTGCCTTAGTCTCCACCACATGGCAGAGAGAGAGAGAGAGTGAACGGGGCTCACCCCCAGCAACAAAATCACTGATGCTGGAGTTTGTGTCAACGACTCAGGCAGCACCAGGATTTTGTTGCAGGAAGAGACCATAGGGGGGCGCAGAAGACCGTTTAGGTGGAAGCTTCCTTTGTAACACATTAACGACAGAATCAGAATGAAGTTAAAACGACAACGATCTGTGCAACAAACCTGTGAGTGATGTTGTATTTGTGCAGATGCAGAAGCCCTGAAGCAATGTCGCACGCCATCTTCTGGAGAATCAAAATGTCAGGAGTTTCCGAGTCAGCCGCTCGGCAACTGCGGAGGTAATTCTTCAAATCGCCCTGACATGAGGAAAGGAAAGAGGGTTGACGTTGTTCTGACTGAGGAGCAATCCGAGAACAGAATAAACAATTAGAAATAAATTCTGTCATCACACCAGAGGGCAAAACTCCATGACCAGTAGATACGGGGTGACTTCTGAACACTGTGCCAGACACTGCAGGAGGGCAGGGTGCTGGAGGGTCCTGCCACAGCAAAGACACGGAATAACTAGAACAATGAACAATAGTTTGACTGTGCATTCACACTGCGGCGTCCACTAAAACACTGTACAGTACTCTGAAGATGTTTAGTGCACTGACCGATACGGCTGCACCTCCTCCAAGAATTTGATCTGCTCCTGGATGCTGGCACTGGACTTCAGCTCCTTCACCACCACCTGGGTGGTGCTGACTCCTGCACTGACCTCACCCAACAGAACCTATATGCAAAGAGGACAAACATCTTATCGGTCTCAGGCAGGAATAAAATGTTATTCAGTACGAACGCCATCAATACAAGTGTCCAGATTGAAAACCAGAAGAAAAGTAAGCCTGGTGAAACTGGTGTGACAAGTGCAAGCGTCACCGTATCATGTATGTGGCAAACTGTGAATATTTAATGCTCTCCCAGTGCTAAAGATTTGATTCAATAAATGAGATCCTCCTTATATTAACACAGAGAAGTGGTGGAAAGTCTGTTAGAGTACCAAGAAGACATTAAGGTTTAAGCTTTAAGCATTTATGAGGAATAATAAAATCTCTGGACTAAACAGATAAATGTATATAAAGATATGTGTAGAAAAAAGTTCAGGTTTTACCTTTCCGAACCAGCCATGTCCGATCTCTTTTAGATACAGCAGACTGTGGCGGCCAATGTCTGATGACTTCAGCAGCTGTACTGGAAGAGAATAATATCGGCAACATAAGATTAGTTTAAGTCAGGAAATCATTTTAAATTGCTTTGTTTGGAAAGAAATACGAAAAACAATAATTGTGTTGCAATGTTCAAATCAAAAAGAAAATTTAAATAGTGTTTTCGGATAAAGGCAATGTTGCATCATAATGAAATCAACATTTTCCTGACCCACTCAAGCAGTAACTTTTAAAATACAACAAAGGCAACACAATTTTGCAGGATAAAAATACCTCGGCGGATCCTCATGGTTGAGGAATGCAGATGTTGGTGAGCGATGAGATGATGGGGACTGCAGAGTTTAGCGGCCAGCCGCTCTCAGCACTGTGACAGGGACTGACTCCGAGACCCCGGCTGAGATGAAGTATTGATTCAGAGTGTGAGAACCAAGAGCCCTTGGCCCCAGTTCCAGCCCCAGGCATCGTAGCCTTGTTGTGTGTATGTGAGAACAAGCTCATGGTCACAGTATGTGTGTGAGAGCCTCGGCAGGATTTAACCCACCGAGCCCTTGCACAGCTGAACAAGCCTCTTTCCATCTGCACCGAGCTCATCCTCCAACTGGGACACACACAAACACGCAACGGTCCTCCTTCAGAGCTTTCCACCTGTTGAGCAAATATTAAAATCCTTGGTTCCTAAACACACGGCATTAAAAATAAACAGCAAACGGAAGTAAAAGACGAATTCAAGTTGGAGAACCGATCTGCTGATGGTCAGTACAGGAGAATGGAGGCAGCGCTCTGGTCTGCTGTGCCCATCACGCATGTTGGTAGCATGCCGTCTGACGCACCAGCTCTATGTGCAGCTTCAAGACGCCCTGTAGTGACATAAGGTCCACATAATGTCCCCTTGTCACTCGAGACAGCATCGTTCCTCAGCCAAACGTGAAACAAACACTGTTCTGTTCAGTGCAGGAAAAAAAGATCTCTGTCACTCAGACTGACCATCCCTATCTGAAGCCCCCACCCCACCACCCACCCCTTAGGCCATTGTGCATGCCACCGCACTTTTCCCACCCCTCACAGACCCCTCACTGTATTAGGCCCATAATGCCAGTCCTCCGCTGATGCGTTCCTCGGACATTTCAGTCCGGTCTTCTGCTCCCCCACTGGCCAGTCGTCTTAAATGAGAACCATTGTTTCTGATGTTCACGCTCGCGCTGTCTCCTGGTACCTAATGCACTGGACACACAACTGTGTAAACAAGGCCCATTCTTTACTGGAACGCTGGGCAGAGGTTGTCACGGTGACCGCAGACCCACACTTGACCATCATAACCCCCGAGCCTCCTCCCTGCCTGACGGAGATAAGAGTTTTAAATTGAGACGGTGGCGTTATTTTTCTAACGTGGGCTGTGTGCGTGTGCATTCCTGCCCCGCTAATGGCATTCACAGAAGGAATGGCACAGCCCAACAAGCCCGTAGTGGGATACAAACACAATGACTTCACACACTCACTTTGATGCATCGAGCCTCTGCAGTGAAATTTTACTTGACCTCTTGAACAAAAGACAAAAAGCATCAAATCTGTCGGATCCGTGGGGAACACTGAACCGTGTGTTCGCCCCGATGTATAACTGTTGTAGAAAACACCATTCACTATGTACTTATCAGCTGGTGGTTTTACTGTAGGAGCAACAAGACCTATTCAGTCATTGTGTGCGTGGAAAACTAATGTGCATAAAGTTAATACAGGTTGTCCCCGAGTTACGCCCCCCCCCCAACCTACGGCGTTTCGGACTTACGGCGCCGCCCCCATTGACATCATCACACCTTACGTTGTCTTTTTTATGATGCATTTTGTGGGGTTTTTTTTAGATTTTTTTTTAGGGTATTTTGTTAGCTAACTGCTTGGAATCACATTAAAACGGCGTTCTAAGTACGCTGTTGTTGTTTTACATTGAAAAAAACGTGTTTAAAAAGACGTTACGGCCGCCATGTGGCCAGCGCTCCGAGTTACGGCCGAAAATCCGGAGTTCCGGCAGCCATGTGGCCGGTGTTCCGAGTTACGGCAAAATCGGGTTACGAACGTCCTTAGGTCCGGAACCCATTCGTAAGTCGAGGACTACCTGTATGTATAAGGGACATTTCAATAACAAATAAATGAATTACTGTATATAAAAATTCTCTTCTGCTTTCTTAACATTTAACATACTTGCGTCTTTGTTGGCAAACATATAGCCATTTTTTCAGACTTATATCTCTTTAAAACATCTGCATTTATTAGGAATAAAGCAAAAGAAATTGTTTATTAATTTAGAAAAATACCTAATATCCCCTTTAAATCAATACACAAGATAATTGAAGACATGTGTGCCAAAAGTTAAGTGCAAATAAGTTTCCTAGAGAAAAGGAGAGTGATTCATAAATCATTCTCCTTACTCGGAGTGGAAAGGAACAATTCCTGTTTCACAATCTCTCCTTTCACCATCTATTCATTCCTCGCCCTGCAACACCTGGACCAATCACACGGCCGTCGCTACGAGGGACAGAGGCGAGCGCCGCGATTGGCTGCGAGCCTTGGGCTGCCTCGTCCAATCACTGCTGGCGCTCTCATCCTGGGATGCTGAGCAGCAGCGAACCTCCTCTTCTTGCAGAGCAGCGTGCAGCGCAGACAGTGAGTCATGCGGGCTAAGACAAACTGAACACCCAGGATGTGGCTCACGCTGACACAATAACACACATTTTAAAATAAGGTTGGACGACCTGATAAAATACAAGCAGATGAAAGATGCATGCTGTTCAGATTTTCTGGAATACAAACTGGATGCATAAACTCAGAATGGATGCTTGATGAAAGTCTGGCATTAGATTTAGTAGGTTAATCAAATGGGATAAGGCGCCGCTTTTTATTGATGCAAATGTAAAGGGTGATACATTTAAATGAACTCCCAAAGCTTCAGAATCAATGTAATGAGCAGAAACCTTCCTACTTTGTAGCTACAGACTGCACATCCTGAGAAAAGAGTCAAATGAAATGACAAAAATGACAAATACATTCTAAATCATTTGTTTTTCTTCACATACTGGAAAATCTTATTTATTATTATAATTTAAAAGAAAAAAATATACATTTTTATTTGTGAATCTATATTAAAATGCCACTTTTAATAACAAATAATGTGATTAAACAAAATACTACGTAGCCTCGAAATTGCAAAAGTCTGCAGAGGTTTATTAAAATGTAATGGGACAAATTTTAACCTAACATCTTTATTACATTTGGAGGAATGGAAATTAATTTAAACCAACATTAAATGCAGAAGCAGGATGGATTGACATAAAAACGTGTTTATCATTGTCAGCGTTTTGATTATTTTAAATGAATAAGAGTTTATTATTACGAGTATTGCAGGATAAAATACAAAACAAAAAGATAATGCAAAACAATAAAAAGAGACTTAGTGTTTCTGGCAGTGATCAGAAATGACCTTGTTGCAGTGAAGATTGTTAGGAAAACTTCTAAAAGCAGAAGGTTGCAGTTGCACGTAGGTTTTGTTTTGTGTTCGGGGTGTTGTGCTGGTTCTTACTTGATCTGCCGGGCTGTTTGGAGACAGGCAGGGAGACCTCAGTGAGGGGCAGGATGTAAACCTCGGGGCCATTCTGGGAGGACGGAGAGGCCAGGGCGGAGAGGTCTGCCTGGTACTCCTCTCCCTCAATGTTTTCAAATTCCTGACGCACAGACACACGCTGGGATTAGTTCACTCCCAACCATAGTGGGAGACAATGATTCAACTGTGAAGACATCCAAACGCACTGAGGCACATTCACCTCCATACACACTCATAAGGCATGTAGAATGTGGGGTGCATTGAGATGGTCGATGCTGAGACACACTAACGCAAACAGCTATTCAAGCTGCTCACACAAGGCCTCTCTTTCATACTGTCCACTCCATCTTCCTCGTATGCGTCATCTTAAACAATAGAACTCCTCATAAATGTCTTTCTGCTCATCTGCAATGTAAAAACCTACCTTAGATTACATTTTTAACATATGCATTTTGCTCTTAAAGTGCAACTATCTATTTTGAATTGATGGGATTTGAAATAATGTGGCACATACCCATTAAACCTGGGCTTTAACACCAGAAAAGTTTCCTATTTTTTCCCCCCATTATGAACCTACAGGATCTTAAACTGCACTTATATCGACTACGGAGCATTCCGTAGGGAATAACTAGACTTTGGGGTTAGCTGTCTACTGCACTTAGAATAAAAAATATGGTCTATTATTAGCTTTACAGGAGAAAAAAAAACTGCTGGTTCTGTAACTGCAGATCTTTAACTCCGTCACAGCAGCTTTGTTATTAAGTTTAGGAGGACACAGAGAAGAAACTGTGGCCTTCTCTGGCTCAATATCTCAAATTTGACTTGCTGTTCTGTGTGCTTTCTTTCTGCTCCACAGTCCACTGCAGTGCCCTTGTTCTCTAACTGCTGAAAAGCATCGTGTACCGCCTCAGCACAATCCTAAATCAAACAATAGCCTTCTTTAAGCTAAGTCAGCTTTATTGTGTCACACTGCACATAGGGAAGGAGGCAGTTGACATACTTAGCTGATAAAAAAAAAGTGTGGGGGGGATGATGGTCACATATACTGTACATGTACGGTATACAGTATATATTTTTGTTTTTCTTTCGG
>JARVGS010000472.1:21119587-21130703 GCA_031762315.1 Hypsolebias antenori | reverse complement strand
TATACTGTATATATATATATTTTTTTGGGTTGAACCTTAAAACTAGCATGGTTTGGCCTCGTCTCATGATCTGTTGGTGCTTGGAGTATGTGTTGTGGATGCTTGTGTTCTACTTCTACACTAAATTATTGCTCAATATTTGTAAAGTTCCCTGAGGTACAGCCATTTTTTTTGTCTTTGTTACGTTTTATTAGCTGTGGCAGCCATCTTAATTTGGTGTGTCACCAAAAGTTAATCATGCGTAGGTGTGCAGTCAATAATTACTTTCTGAGTTTCATTGAAATCCTTTCAGCTATTTTGCTGATGTTACAGCAAATATCTTCCTTTTTGCCTTTAAAATCCCCATTATGTCCACTGTTTAGTTCCTAACTGCGTGTCTCTACCTTTTGGTGCTGAGTAAGGAGTGCGTCCTGTTGGGTTTTAGATATTTTCTGCTGAAAACAGCTGCCTGCTGCACCTGAACATGAAGCTCGTGAACAAAAGTTTGCTGAGCAGACAGCTGAACAAGAGGCCAAAAGGTTAGTGGAGCTGAGACACATGGACTTTACTTTTAACTTACCGTCTATCAAAATAACATCAAAATGGTTATAGTTCACTTAGTTCTACAAATACTGAGCAAACATTTGGTGGGGTAGAAGCTGAGCGCTAACAAACCGCTGGAGTTTTTTGTTTAAAACATGGCGTGTAACTAAGGCGGGGACTATTCATTCCTTCTAGTGAAGCTAGTTTCATCATACTTTGTAGTTAATCCTAGTTTTGATTATAATATAGGTGTTGACAATGAATTTGGGGCGTTAGGTTTAATGTTTGAAAGACAAGTGGAAATAATCTGAGAATAAGTTTTTGTCCCATTATCTAATAAAAACGGCTTTTTCTAATAAAAGCTTATTAAATGAGTTTTTGTGGTCCAGAAGTTAATCTGTTGTCAGGAAATGCATTTTATCACGTTGGACACCCAGTTTGCTGTTATATTCTGTCACACCATTTTAGGACATAAACTAGATTAGCTCATTAAAAATAGAAATTTATGCTGTGAGTTTAAGCACCCCACCCCTCCCCCGGTTATACTTTTCTGAAACAAGTCAACAAGGAGGCTTAATAAAACAATAAGCGGTAATTATGTTCTTATTCCCTCTGCTCAGTTGAAGTAACTGATGGTTTGTGTCTTTTTTTGCTTTGCAGATGGTACGTGCCTCTTTTCAGCCTCATCTTCCTGATGATCTGCTGCTACGCACGAATCATCTGGGTGGCCACTAACAGAGTGAGTGCTCAACTAGCACACATTGTGTGTGTGTGTGTGTATACGCATGTCAATCTGACACTAATAAGGGGTAAAAATCACAAATTTATCTTATATTTGTCCTGTTGGGCAGTATTTTGTTCATCTTTGCGTTTAACCTTGGAGACTTCATGGATCTCCAACATCTAATGGAGTCAAAAAATAGCTCAGATTGGAACCAAGCCAACATTTTAGGCAGATTGTCTGAGCTGCTTTGTTTGGAGCCACAACCAAACGTGCACGTCAGAAACGCAGCACGTTGGCAGATTCAAATTACGAGTAATTAATTAATGCTGAAAAGTTGCAATGTTTTTGTTTGGTTTATTGTTTTTGTACGGTTGGAGCGATCAGAGTTTACTTCTAACTCGTTTTGTCTGTAAATACAATTGATCAAGGTCAGAACTAGACTAATACACAGACTACAGTACGTTTTTAAAGGAACTAATCAGTAAAGTTTAATGAATAAATCAGATTTTTTTTTTTTTTTTTTTTTTTTTGTTTGCATAACAAACCGAAGACTTCACCAGGGTCTTCTATTATAATTATTCATCAAATAATGATGCGCTTTGGAGCCGAGTTTGAACATTTAAATGTTTTTTTTTTTTATTCTGACAAGTCAAAGACACAGCTGCATTTTATTTATCATGCTCAGCGTATCCTATTTTTTTATTGTTAGGATTTCCTCCACTTATCATTTCAAATGTATTAATAAATTGACAGCTACAGCTGCATGCTTTTGGACTCTTGGTTGGGTTTCAAAGCTGCTGGAAAACAGTTTTGTCTTTCGGAACTGCAGATGTGTTTGCTTTTCTACATTTTAAACTTATCTAGATAATCAAAGCTCATGCTTAACAATCCAGGTACAAGGAGCACACTCACATAGTGGGCCAACCAGTTTGAGCTAGGTAATGAACTAAATTTTGCTTATGTGCTTTACATAGTGGCTTGAAGTTCTGCATAACTTTCCAAAGATGATGCAGTCAGAGCCCAGACCTGTCATTTCCTCCGTGCAGTCATCGACCCCTTACGTACCTGTTGCAACTATAAGTTTTTCCCTCATCCCGTTCCATGTGATTCAGCTAAAACAAAAAGAAAGTAAAAGAGCTGAAACCTCATAAGGCTCACCGTGAAGTTTTATCATAAATGTTGGCATTCTTTCTTTGGGTGGCGATGGAGTGAGAGAGATTTTGCCGATAACCGGGTAGCAGAAAGGCGACAGCAGAGATGCACACTGGGTAGCTGAGGGCCAAGAAAAGGGAAAGAGGCTCCACTGCTCTTTATCATGACTGTGATAACGAGGGAGAATGAATGTGGCTGCATCTCATAACTCATTCTGCTCACAGCGTTCGGCCATTTCTCCCTCTTTCTTCTAGTCTCTGCATCTGTCCTCCACCTTCCTCATTTCCTTTTTGCATTTGTACGTCTCTCTCGCACTCTCTCTGTCCATCCCCCCTTTTTCTGATGTTTTTTTTTTTTCCCCCTTCTGTATCATATTTATGAAGAGCTCAAGCCTTATCTCGTTCCGGCTGGAGGCTGTCTCACTTGAAAGAGTTTCACAAGCTTTGAAAGCAGGCTACGTGGCGACTCGCTGTAGAAGGGGATAAAGCAGAAGAGAGGTGGGATGTTCACCGGACAGTATTCACTCTTCCTAGACGACAGATAAGGGAGGCAGGGCTCAAAACTGTTAATCATTAGTTTACCAGGTCTGTTATTAAGAAAAGTACTTGAACTAGTAACATTTTTAAATTCAGGTTTGAGATGCAGCTGTTCAAAATATGCTGCTTACACAAGTGTGTGTGGGCATACGCTTTTGTTTCAGGTTACATTTTATAGACCAAATTTGCAAAAAATAATGCATTGTGGGAACAAGCTTCTCTTTATGGGAATCAAAGCCAGGTCCCCATAAGGATAGGTCTTGTTGGTGGGTTAGGGATTATGTTTAGGTCTAAGGTGTGAATTACAGATGGGTTAGGCTAGAGTTAGGCATGTACTACCGGTAGTTAGTAATGGGTAGGCTTAGGGTAAGGGTCAGGCTTAGGCTATAGAAAATAAATGGAAGTCAGTGTTGTAAAGCACCTTGATAGCAGTGTATCTGTTTTAACTGTGCTCTATAAATAAAGATGACTTAACTTGACTTGATCAATGCACATTAGTGGTCAATGTCTGGCCGGGGTAGCAGTACAGGAACAACATATACGCCTACCGGTAGTTGTCAAAAGCCTAGAGGGCCCTCCTGCACCTCTAGCAGCTGCAAAACACATATAAATCACTTTGTCTCAGAACTGGCAAATCTATCCAAAAAAACTGTGACTTATATGCCGGAAAATATGGTATACAGTATATAAAATCTCAGTACATTGCAGTGGTCTTTGTTGTCTCATTATGTCATTCATAATTTAAAGGTAATTTGATGAACACTTGATTCTAAAATAGTATAATGCTACACAAGGATTAAAACTAACAAGCTTTAAATTTTTATTTTCAGCTTTGTTCATACCATTTTAAACTCTCCATGTTCTGCAAAGTGCTTTAAAATGTTTCTCATTCACACCCAAGCTCGTGCAATGCTTTCTGTTTTATGTTGCACTTTTAACACGTTCTACATCCTCATTCACACACTGACAAGCAAACCGGGGGCAGTGTTCAGCTTATCATCCAGGAACACTGACACACTGATGTGTTGGAGATCAAACCCCACCAATCGGAAGGCAACCGCCCTCCCAGTGGGCCAAAGCCAACTGATAATAATGTTAGTCAGGTTTTATTAAAGTTTTGTATGGTACATAAACAATAATATTGATAATTTAAAATTATTTGCACCATTTTATCTTGGCCTGACAAGCTTTCAGTTTCCACAATAAACATATTGTCTTTGCTGAAAATTGTATTTAAATGTCATTATTTGCATTTTTTTTTCCATCTTGCTGTGAGAAATGATTTAAACATAATTAGTTTTCACGCCACAGTGAATATAAGGATGCCTTACACACTAATTTACATAACAACCTTAGGAGAAGTTTTTTTTTTTTATTTTTTTTTTTATTATTATTATTACCATACTGTCATTGTCTCTAATAAGGTATCTCTTGTAAATGAGTCCCTGAGGCTCAATGGGATTAACCTGTATAAATAAAGGTTGAATGAACTGTATTCACTCTGGTTTTGCAGTATGTGATTTATCTTTTTGTGTCTTTACTTGATGCACCAACATATATTATGGAAAAGTTAAAAAATGCCATTTCTTAACTTCAAATCTACCGGATTTTCCGCTGTACCCGTCACACCACCCTATAAGTTGCATCAGTCCAAATACGTCTAAAAAAAGTGGAAAAATCCATAAATATGTCACTTCGTTGTATAAGCTGCATCTATTATGCGTCACCGCTGTGGCGTCACGTTTCTTACACGTCATTGACAACCTGAAAATGTGGGCCAAACCTGGAAATGTGGTCCGGTGTTGTGCCAAAAACCGATGGGCTGCCAAATGGCAGCCACGGGAGCGTGCACGGGAGGGATTTAACAAGATCAACAATTAAAAACAATTGTTTGTTTGCTCAAAATTATAATAAAGGTGTGTCTCAGGCTAACGTTTGTTTAATAAAAGGACTTTAACAGTCAAATCAGCTGTATTCGCTGCCTTGGTGCTCCGGGAGCGTGCAGAGGGAGGAAAAAAATAAGGAAGAACGCTGCTCGTTTCTTCGAAATTTAACAAGAAAAGCACCTAAAACAATTATTTGTTTGCTCAAAATTATAGTAAAGGTGTGCCTCAGTTGAACTTTTACTCAAAAAAAAAAAAAGCACTTTAATGGTCAAATTAGCTGCATTTTGCCAGGGTGATGCAACTGGTTTCACTTGCTCCAAGCAGTGCGCAGAACGAAGGTGGGGGGATTATGGCAAGCCAGTTGCATCATTAATAGATGATGAAGATTCTCAGTCAACGTTCAAGATAAAAACAAAAAAGTACAAAGTATAATAAACTCCAGTTGTTTTTGTCTTGAACTTTTTTGAATGTGTCATTATAACCACAGTTACCTAATATATGATACAACAACATGCCTTACTGCTACTTCTACTCTGCTGCCATCAAGTGGCTAAAAAAGGTACTGTTTTTTTTTTCGTCAGAATGTATGAAAACTGTCATATCTCAGTCAAAAATTGGTTTATAAATATGGGGGGGGGAATCCATAAATACATTGTTTCAGCGTATCAGTAGCAGGGCATGCAATTATGCAAAAAAAGTGACTTATAGGGTGTAAAATATGGTAGTCTTCCTTCTAGAGCTGTTTTCTTTGAAATTGTTAAGAATTATTTTGAATTATTAAAGTGTTGTATTTTAGTCTTATAGAATTAAGAGGAAAAACCTGGAAAAAAATCATTTAAAAGTCTGCAAATCCAAAACGTCTAAGCTGCATCACCGCATTACTATAGCCTTCCATTAATTTCAAATATATTTTTGTTCTGCTTAATTACACATGAGCAAGATAAACTCACCCTATAAAACTGAATTAATTAATAGTTATCTGCCATTTAGGATTTCAGTGCTTCAATCCTAAATATTTTATTTCTAGTCCAGAGTGCATATTTGCTTCTTTGTTCAGTACTATTACATTATAAAGCCTAGTACATACCGTGTACTTATCTGGTATGCACATGATACTGTGTACTCAGTAAGAGCGGTATTATGTGTTGCCTCTCTTTAATCTTATCCGTTTTGTTTGTTATAATTATATTGAGTCTTTAAATCAGAAGCACTCAAAGTTTTCCCAGAGGAACCCTGCACAGCCTCCCTCAGTAACTCAAGCAGATCTTGTTAGTGGGCTCGTTTAAGAGAGGTTATGTAGGAAAACTAAGCTGTACTGCTGTGTTCATGAGCACAGAGCCATCCGTCTTTTGTGCAGCAAATGAGCTGCTGCTCATAACGAACCTGCCTCCTGCGGAGCAGCATCAGATGTGAAGCGAAAAAGAAGGAGCAAAAGAGAAAACTGGTTAAAAGCCAAGGAGTTACCTGCCGGTCGGATTACACCTCACTGTGTGGTTAAATATGTGTTCTGAGACAATAATGTGTGTCCATAGGAATGTGTGTAGGTGTGTTTTTCATTCAGGAGGACCATCTGCCACTCTCCTCTGAGTGAAGTGTGAAAGCGAGCACCTGGCTGTGAGTCAGCGTTGCACGGTCCCCATGAGAGCCTTCAGTTTAAAAAGCACTTAATACCCAGCCACACACTACACGCTCCAGTAAGATCACAGCAATGGAGAGGAATAATGAAGCTTTCATGACAGTGCAGCGGTGCAATTTTGCCTCAGTCCCCACAAGAATGCACACCATTCAAGCGAGCAGCTGAGCGATAGGCTGTTGCCACGGAAAGATTAAAAGTTGGAGCCAGTTAAGCATTCAGTAACGCTGCTGATTTAACGTTTTTTTACATTTCAAATTGTATTAGAATTCATTACAGTCTTGTAAGATGCTCATTTTCCCCCCTCTTTCTATTTAAAATCAGCATAGCAAGTGAGCTAAAAACAAATGACCTGCATGACGTAGGTTAAATCTGACTCAGCTCAGCTCAGGTGTCCTTGAGCAGAGTCATTCCCAGCTAGAAGCTGTTTGGTGGTTGCACTTTCACCTTGACCTTTCTGCTGGACTCCAGCTGAAAGATAATACTTCTGCAGGAATCAATAATGACATGTCAACCAGGAAAACAGCTGATCAAGACGAAGTGAATCAGACTTTTATTTTTTTTAACTGCATATTACAGGTAAATGTTAAAGAAAATCTGATTTTTAAGTTCATTCATTCAACCTTTATTTATGCAGGTTAGTCTCATTGAGTCACGAGGACTCATTTTCAAGAGAGATCTGTTTTAGACACAAAAAAAAAATCACAGATAAGGTACACATAACAATTAACAGTCATTAAAAAAGCATATAAAATGAAACGTAAATAAAATTAGTGATGTAAAATGAAATAAAAACAAGATATATAATAAAGCAAGGTCAAATAGTAAAAACTGGAACATGTCAGTGTTGATTTTTGTGTTGAACTTAACAATTGTTTAAATCCCTTAGAGAGGTCAAAGTCAAGAGTTTCGGTTCTTTTTGCGAACTGTTCCAGTATACAGGAGAAGCATAAGAGAATGCCCTTTTGCCAAATTGAGTCTGCACTGAGGGGATGCTGATGTCTTGAGAGCATACACTGTAGTTGCACTGGCGATGTGACATGTAGGAGGAGATATATGAAGGTGGCAAAGAAGTGATTTAAAAATGAAAATGTACCAGTGAGAGAGTCTACGTGAAGTTAAAGATGACCAGTTAACCAGTGAATACAGAGTGCAGTGATGGGTACAGTAGTTACAGCCAGTTCTGAATCGTAGCACATCGTGATAGACGGCGTCCTACATCTGCAGGGTGCTTGTAGGAGCGTTCATGTCAATAATGTCACCATAGTCAATGGAGGGAAGGAAAGTAGCAGTTACAAGGTGTTAGACAGGATATATTTCTGAAAAGACAACCCGGTTTAATACTTTTAGTTTCTTTACCAAGTTTTCGACGAGGCGTAAAAGAGAGTACCGGTACATCCGTTTGATTTTTATCAGCATTAAGCAACAGTTTGAGATGGAACAAATCAGACTGTATGATGTCTAATGCAAACTGTAAACGCTGGAAAACCTTAGCAACTGATTTAACTCGACAGTAAACAACTGTGTTGTTGGCATAGAAATTTAAGGATGCATGAGGAATGATCTGACCTACATCACTTATGGAGATTGTAAAGAGGGTGCGTCCTAAGACTGAGCCTTGTGGTACACCATTGTTGACGGTTAAATAACTGGAAGAAGTACCGTAATGTTGAACACATTTCAAGTTACACACAACACAAGATACATCTCTGTGGCGGTCATAGAGCATTCTACTGCAGCATTTTTACCATCTACTCAAACCAAAAAACATGAAGTGTAATCTGCTGTGCAATGACTGGTTGAGGCCAGCAGCTTGAGTTTCTGCTCTGCCTCCCTCCCTGCACACCCCCTGTCTGTGTCAATCACTGTTAACCCAAATCAGCCAGATGTTTGACACAGCTTGACTGAGTCACCCCAGCAGGCAACATTAACAGAGACAAGGTGTGTCAGCCTGCGATGGGGGGGAGGTGCTTTCGAACATAATTTGCACAGAGAGACGAAAAGGATGCTTAACAAGATTTAAGCCTAACATGTAGATAAAAGAGCTCTGCAGATTATTAATGCTAAAAATACAGCGTTAATTTTTATTTAGACATTTATTTGAAATGGGGCTTCTGTATAACTGAACACTGTTTGTTTGTTTGTTTGTTGGGGTGTGTGTTTTGTTGCTATATCTTACTGTGCAGCAAAAATGTAAACTGTGAAATCGAGGAACTGGAAGAGACATCAGTTCTTGCTCATCAATTTTCTTTTCATCCAAGTTCTGAAAATGCTGTTCCAGCACTCCAAAAAGTAAATGACATGTTAGCTGTTTGATTAGTAATATTAGACAAATAAAAGTTTAGACAGGTTGACTGTGCATAAATATTTTAATGCCTAGTGTTACTTAAAGGAATGCATATCACTCTCCGCTTCTCATGCCGCAGTTTTAGACTCGTATTTTTCATCTTATAATGAGATGGGACAGGGTTTGGTCAAATCTCGCAAATGACATCACACATGATTTTATGCAGTACTGCAAGATCTGTTGAGAACTCAAGTAACATATTTTTCAGACTACTGTATAAGGTGCATTAAGCAAAACAAAACAGTCAGATAAGTCAAACTTTATTCAACTCATTCACAATAACCACATAAAATCAATTCGAGGTCAATAAGCACAACCAGAATTAATACATAATGTGTACTGGATTATAAGGCTCACTGTCGATTTTTGAGAAAATTAAAGGATTTAAAGTGCGGCTTATAGTCCAAAAAATACGGTATGTGTTGACGATGACTCTCAGATACTACCACCTCAAATTTTAGGTTGACATCTACAAAACTGAAAGATGCACAGCTGGTTTAGCTGTGGTGGTCATCTTGTACTGGACTGAACCAAAAGATAATTAGTTGTAGATGTACATCTAACGATAACACATTTTAAAACACTATTTAATAAAACGTGTTTAATTTATCTTTTATATGCCAGTATATCAAGACCCTTCTTTTCTGTCACATATATTTTTAGCTTCCCAGCACTTCCAGCTGAGGGCAGCAGGGAGCTCACCTTGAAGCCTATGTCTCCCTTCTTGCAGCAGAGGCAGGCCAGCATGAGGAAGACGAAGGTGAAGAGGCCGGAGAAGGAGACGGCTACAACTGCTAGAGAGGAAGGCCAGGACAACTCGCTCAGCCGAGCCTCGTCTGCAACAACAGAGAGCAGAGCACGTGTTAAAAGGGTTGAGCCAGGAGGAGATCAGACTGCAAACAGGGGCCAAACAGGAAATTAAAACCCAGATAAAGCTAAAGTTGATTTGTATGAATGCAGATGATATGGCAGCCTGATAAAAATAATGAAGCATGACTCGTTATCAACGTTCTTTTCTATTTTTTCCCCCCAGAGAGAAAATAAGTACCAGGCTCCTGTAGCTTAATTACAGACATGGCTGCAAAAAGGCAAGAAGTTTGAAATCTCCCACAAACACAAATGCTGTTTATTAAAATAAAAGCTGCACTTCCTTATTCTATTGCAGTATAAACTGTTGTGATGAATACAAATCTGTGCTGTGATTCCATAATCTGCTCCTCTTTGTCAGCGTCACCCTGCAAACAGCATTACACAACCCAGATCTTGTATTTAAAGGAGCCGTTTTCCTCAGCAGTGCACACAGTGATGTTAAAGCACAGCTGTGTTTGAATGAGCTCCACTGCAAAAAAAAAAAAAAAAACAGTCCATCTCTTTTGTGCATCTGTCATCAACTCACTGTATGCAAACACAAACTGACACAAATGAGCACTGCGTGTGTCAGCCTGCAATAAAACGAAACATCATTTTCAGTTTGAAACTTTCTGCAAGCTCAGATAAAAGAGACGAGCGGAAAGGATTAGTGAAGCGAGGAGACCCCACTATACTGAGCTTGTATTTTAGATAAGGTTTTAGAAAAACTGATGAATACTCAAGTCAAGAAGTATTTGGACTCTTAATATTTTATCTTCTCTCCAGTCTGGCTTCAGGAAACAACACAGCACAATGACTGCTTCGATAAAGGTTTTTAATCATGTTGTTGAAGCTTTGGACGCTAAGGATTACTGTGCGTCACTTTACTGACGTGGATCATGACATCTTATGCCACAAGCTATCAGATATTGGCTTCTCAGATCACACAGTTGCTGGTTCTCAAACTATCTTTCAGGTCGGAGGCAATGTGTTCGAAATAATGATAGTTAATCTAGCTACCCAACAGTCACCAATGGTGTGCCACAAGGCTCAATTTTAGGTCCCACTCTTTTTACAATTTATATAAATAATGTGGGTCTAAACATTCCTGATGCATCCTTGCGTCTCTATGCTGACGACACTGTTATTTATTTCCGAGCTAACACAGTTGCCGAGGTTTTCCAGCTTCTACAGTCTGCATTTGACATCATTCAGTCAGACTTGTTCCATCTCAAGCGTGTGCTAAATGCTGATGAAAACCAAAGAGATGTTATTTTTTTCCAACAGAAAGTTGGTGCCAACAACTCTTCCTTCTATCTCATCCATGCATGTTATTCCTACTGAGTTTGTAGATTCCTATAAATACTTGGGGATTTTGGTCGATGCACATCTCTCTTTTAAACCACATATTGAAAACTTGATAAAGAAACTGAAATTAAAACTGGGTTTCTTTTTCAGAAATAGATC
>JARVGS010000472.1:21032309-21046654 GCA_031762315.1 Hypsolebias antenori | reverse complement strand
CCTTCAAATATTCAAATGTATTTTGTAAAAAGATTAAGTTGTTACAATCTTAAGGGGACAGATATATTTGTAAAACCTCAGTATAGAACTAGTTTGAAGGGAAGGTCTACCTTAATTCAGGGAGTTGGATTATGGAATGATTTGGAGAATGATGTTACAAATGCCAAGTCAATGGTTGTATTCAAGAAAATGGTCAAAATCAAATTGTTGAAAAAATATATATGAATGGAGTTTAATGAGAAATGTATGAGAATTAGAAAATTAAATGAGTTATTCATTTTGTTTTGGTAATTAAAGAAAATGGTTGAATTGTTTATTAGCAGACAAGGAGCAGATATAATAAGATTTTTTCCTTCATCTGCTACCTTTCATTTTATATTCTGTTTTTTTTATTACAAATATGTTAATTGTTTTGTATTTCATTATAAAATGAATAAAATAAATAAATAAATAAAATAGAATAAAGTCACAACATGACTTTTTTCATAAAATGACAAATCTCTTCATTCAATCCCAGTTCATTTTAAAACATCTTAGCTCAAAGAAATTATAAGAAACAAACAATTAAACAAAAGATGAATATGGCACCAAAACAAGCCAACAGGCAATTCTTACCAGGACTGACTGTGGAGCAGGTCACCTCTTGCCCAACAGTAGATCCACACCGAAGAAATTAGCCGAGATTGGAAAACGTTTCCTCCAGAAACATGAAATTGACTCGTCGAGCTCCACCAGAGTCCTCAATAAATAGTTCAACCTATTCAAGTGTTCATGTATTTGGTTTTCCACTTGAGATCACAAGCAAGACTCCATCTGTCTGTCTCTCCTTCTCAGTTATTCATCCATAATATAATTAATCAACCACTGGTCTCCTCAAAGCAGCAGCTCCAGTGAATGTCATATTTTGTGACTTGGTGCTATTTAAATAAACTGAAACTGAATTGAACTGAGTTCCAACCAGTCTTTATCCAAGCCCTTTATCCAACCTCTCTGTTGACTGTGAACAGCTTTGCATATTCTGTGAGATTAGCACCCAGCCTGCTTATTTGGTTGAGGCTGCTTACGTCCAAACAATGGGACCACTCACTTCACAAGTGAGATATTTATCCCAGTTTAGAGTTTTGAACTGGGACCACATAGTCACCTGGAGTGTGTTGACTTTCCAACAGGCTAGTGGGGTTGATTTCTTCGAGGAGCAGTCTTTGAAAGATTTTACCAAAAAGATGCAACTGTTTTGCGTGACATGAACTCAAAACTCTGTTTTAATGTGATCAAGTTCACCTCATCTTCCCCTGAGCAGGACAAACTGTGTTGGAGCAGAGCCACCTGCTGGAAGTTCCTGTGAATGGGCTGCATTCGTCATTTGAAAAATAAAAAAAAGTCAAATAAAATTACGCAACAAAATAGATTTTTGTATTGATTTGTTTGAAAGTGTGCCATTAAAAAGCCATTTGGTGTAAAATAAGGTTAATATCTGCCATTGATTTTGAGTTTTCCTAAAAGAAATGTCCACAACACATGCTGAAAAATCGACTAAAGCTACATAAACAGCACTTTCATGACTATGACACAAAAACAGGCCAAGTCATTTTTTTTGTTTGTTTTGTCTCACTGTCATCAAACACTTTGTCACTAATATGGTTGGGAAAAAAAAGAAAAAAGAAGAAACTCTGCTTCAAAGATTAGATTAAAGACAATTAGCCAGAATCTACCACACTGTTTTGCAGAGCTGGCTTCCCCATCGAGCTGCCTACATTTCATACAAGCCATAACAGCATTTCTCCTTTTTTTTTCCTGTATGTGAAATATGCAAATGTGAGCAAGTCAACGTTACATTTAACCTGCTTAGTCAAAAGCCAGAAATGCTTCAGAGAGCTGGACAACTGGTGCATTCCCTCAGGCCTCATAAGAGTAAGGTCATCCTCAAACTCCAACTGAAGCTACAGTCACGGCTTTCAGCCTGCACTTACTTTATATGTTTAAACTGCAGAATGGACCTCCTGCGGTGCATCGATCTTTCAATGGATCCTGTCCTGAGGGTTGCTCTTAAAAGCCCAACAGCTTATCAATCAATTATCTTGCATTGTCGTCCCGTTTGATTAATAAAAAGTCAACTAAACAAAGAAAGGCCTGTGACCTTACTGAAGGGCATGTCCTGTTCAAATGTATAAAAAGGCGTACGCATGCATCACATCGACTCGTGAATGGCATCTGCATCCATCTAAAAATTAAACAACTAGTGAATGCAGATATGATCTTGTGTCTTGTTTGGTTCAGTTTTGTTGCAGCAGGATTGTTTGGTGCACGTCAGCAGCAATGCTCCTCTTCGAGAACACGTGCACTTATTCATAGCAGTGGCTCAGGCTGGAGTCTCAGAGGACACTTCTTCTTCTGCATATTTGTTGCAGCATGGCAGACCCCAGGGCATCAACACAACCCAAATCACTCTAAAACAACTCCTCTTCTTGTCGTTCACACAATAGCCAAATTGATTTATTTTAAACACGCTTATCCTATTGCTGCTTGTTCTGAGAGGGACGGATGGCCTTAGCGTTTATCAATCTAAAGTCATTATTTCTCAAGGAAACATAATTTTGTTGTAATCTTTGGAATGTTGAAATGTATTCTTCTTTGATGTGTGGCTGTAGAGCTCAAAATGGGATGGTATTGATGATATGAGCTTCACTGCAAGCAATTGATTATAAATCTTCAAACTCCGGTGCAACTTGTGACCATTTTGCTCTCCAAGCTCCAGTGGTTCTGTGATGGAATGCACCTGAAAACACAGCAGACCCACATGTCTGTAATAATGTGCAATGCTCTGAAAAGCTTATCTTATGTGAATACATAGATGTATTTTAACATCAGTATATGCAAGTTGTCAAAAACGTCTTGACTGACACTTAGGTTTGACAAAGCGTGCTTTAAATTGAGGAGCAGACCCAGCTCTAATTCAGTTATCCTCACATCTGTGAAAATAATAAGCCATTTGAGAAACACAAATGGAAAAAAACTGCCCCGCAAATGGATTATGAAATGTGGCATGAGTGCAGCTGGCCACACATTTTAAAACTTCAATTACTTTTGACATTAATCTTAATTGCCACTGTAATTAGAAGAATAATTGAGGCGTTTTACATAGCCATCATAGCCAAAGGTCTGCATCAACCGGCTGCATTTGAGTGCCATTAAAAGAGGAAACTGTGTTTATTATTGATTCTTAATAGCACTAAACCCCAGTGACTTTTAATCTAAAAAACATTAAGCTGAGTCCTTGGCTGGCCCAGTGTCACTGATCAATGCCATGTTACAACCAAAAGAGAGACGTTCAAAATCAAAGCTGTCGCTATAGCAACGCCCCTGCCCGATTCCACCAATCGATGAAGTCCGCGGGGTTGCGAGATGCGCCAGGGAAAGGCCAGCGTCCTACATAAAGAGTCCAGGACAGGGAGCTGGGCAACACACAAGGCAGCGCACCCTGCTGCACACATCTGACCGGGAGAAGGACAAGGAGAGAGGACGAGCGGCAAAAAAAGACAAGAGGAAAGAGAAGCAGTGGGAAAAGAATTGAGAAAACATGGTGCGCTCATGTGAACAAGAGATTCCTGGCTGGGTCTGTGTGGGCACCCTGCTCTTCTTCATGTACTTCCACACTGTCACAGTCAGCGGAGGTAAGATCCAGTGATTTACCACTAAAAACATTTGCTCACTTTGAAATATTTAATTGATTTGTATCCTACTCTATATTGTTCTATTTCAGTTTCAGCTTCTCCCAAGCCGAATGCTTGTGCTAAGCCTCAAGGCAAATATTCATTCAGCTCGTCCTGTCCTCATCTATTTGTCTGGCTTCAGAAAAGAGACAAGCGAGTTCATTTGTCACTTGGCTTGTGTCAGTCTTTTCAGCTCTCTGCAGCCTAAAGTGGAAAATCATTGAAAACATTTTTTTATATAAGTTTTTGTGTGTAGGACACTCTTGTTTGAAGATCATTTTAAGTTTTTTGCTCACACAATGTAACAGACACACTGTGTATTGTAGTCAGGGGGTGCATAGAATCCTCCTGAACGAGTTTAGTGACTTCTCAATTCAGCATACTGTGTCTTGTCTGGCTAATTGGAAAAGGTAGACTTTGAAGTGGGGTTTCTTGATTGTTGTGGAGAAATGAAAACCATGAGACAAACTGGAGAGTCAAACGTTCTCCCCCACCCCCCGTGTCTCATTAAACCCCCGTTTGCAGGCCAACGAGGCTGCTGATGACTGGTGCAGAGCAGAATGGAAACAGCAACTTGTCATGCCTGGGTCTTTTATGTGGGATTCACCAGCATGCACCACTTGCACTTGTGTTCAAGAGGGACTATTGAAAGAGCCATCTGCAGCCGCGTGCTGCAAACTCAGGATTTCTTTTTTGTCTGTGCATCTGGGGTTTTCTGAGTCAGCCACCTGGTTGTTGCTCTCTTTTTAAATGAATTGAGAGCAGAGGAAGGAAAGGATGTGCAAGTTGGATTTTTTCACCTGACACATTATCAGTGGTGGTTTAAGGTTTGAGATGTTGCAGGTAATCCCTTAGTGCAGAGAAACTACTGAAAATGAACAGAATATGGGTTGCTATTCAGATTTAGAAAGAAAATGTTTGTGCAAACTTTAATTCTTGTGTTTCTGACAATTTGTTTCTGATTTATCTTTACAGCTCCCCTGAAGCAGGAGACGTTGGATGTTGGTGTCACGGTTCTTAATCACTCCATGAGTTTGGTGCATCGTATGGAGAACCTTCTGGCCATGGGCAACAGTAGTGATGTCAGTCTGCGGGTGCACACCATTAACACAGAGGAGATGAAAGTGATTCAAGCCCACAGTCTGGTTCTCAGCCTGCAGAGTGATGTGTTTGAGGAACTGTTGCTCAGTCGCAACAATAGTGCTCTGGTTTTGACTGAAACCCCTGATTGTGCTGCCGCCTTTGACAAGTTTATCAGGTGAGGAAGGTTACAGGATGTAGCCACCTGTTGCTGATTTATGAAATTAAACAAAACAGAGTTCAAGAAGCTGCAGAATTGATGCAATAATATATAAAACAGATCATGATTTGTACTACTCCACTCACCATTTGGCTTTTTTACTTTCTAGCTGAAGGAGTGCAATGTTCCATCATTTGCAGTAGTCTAAAATTATACGTGCTCTTTGACGCTCATAGTCTAAAATCAGAGAGTGTGGGTTTTATTCAGTGACTCAGATGAGAAGAATAAAATGTAGTCATCGCAGAAAATGTTTTTTTTTTTTTTTAAGTTTAAAAATATGTTTTTTTTTTCCCCCAGGTATTTGTACTGTGGTGATATCTCAGTACGACTAGATCAGGTCATACCTCTGCACAAGCTGGCCAGCAGGTACCACGTGTGGGGCTTGCAGCAAGGTCTGACCCAGTATATGACTCAACACCTTTCCAGCGATTCACCCGCAGGCCATGTGGTGAGCTGGTACAGCTATGCACTGCAAATTGGGGACGCAACCCTGCGGGACAGTTGTCTGCAGTACCTGTCCTGGAATTTGTCTTCTGTGCTGCAGAGCGGGGAATGGGACTCCATCGGTGAAGACCTGCTCCTGTCCTTGCTTCAGCGCTCTGACCTCATTCTGCAGAGTGAGCTGGAGCTCTACGAGGCCCTGGAGGGCTGGATTAACAAAAACCAGCCAGTTACTAAAACTGTGGAAAGTGCGCTAAGGGCTGTTCGATATGGCATGATCCCTCCTCAACATCTCTTCCGTCTTCAAAAGCAGTCCCTCCTCATGGTGAAGAATTATGAGTCCATCCGTGATCTCCTATATCTAGCCTTCCAGTTCCATTCTGCCTCACCTATTCAGCTGGCCAAGTATTTTGATGTCAACTGCAGTATATTCACTCCCCGTAACTACTTGTCCGCCTCCTGGGGTTCACCGTGGATCATCAATAACCCCACCCGTGATGACCGCAGTTTCAGCTTCCAGACCCAGCTGGGTCCCAGTGGCCATGACTCCAGTAAGAGAGTGACATGGAACGCCCTGTTCTCCCCTCGCTGGCTGCCGCTTAGTGCCAGGTCTACTTATACCGAACTTGGTGCCATGCAGCCCACCCGCACTGAGGCAGGTCGACCTCGCATCATTGTTACACCGGCCACCTCCAGCCCAGACTTTGCCGGAGTAAGTTTCCAGAAAACTGTTATTGTGATGGCAAAACAGCAAGGGAAGGTGGTCGTCCGCCATGTCTACAACTTCCACCAAAGTACAGAGGAGGCTGGGGATTTCTTGGTGGATGCTGACCTGCAGCGTCGGGCATCTGACTATCTAGTCGACAGCTCCCTCTACCTGCACGTTGTAATCAAACCTCTGTACCACACCCTTCTAGTTGCCAGGAAGTAAAAGCAGGAATTTACCATGACCTCACCATCAGTCACCCACCCACATGATCACATGCACATAATGCATGCACACTCATATCACAGCACATGTCTATGTGTCAAGTATGTGATAAGGTCATGATTTTGTGCATTTTATTGTCTTCCAACCATTTAGCAAGGATGATTTTGTTAAAAAAAAAGTTTGAATTTAATGCTAAGCTGTGTTTATTATGCTAATGATGCTCAATATTTCATGCGTACCAAGAAAAAATAAAAGAAACTCTACTTCATTACTTGGTAGTTATTTTGTGGTAGTTTATTTCCTTAAATGTATTACTTGTGTAAGGTTTAATAATATTGTTTGAATAGGTGCTATAAAAACTTTTTCTTTAAAACAAATGCAGTTACTATTACTGTACTTTGGTGCATTTTTCCCCCATTCTATAGTCAAATAGTTTATGAAAGTTTGTAGTTCATAACACTTCTTATTTGAATTGTTAGGTACAAATTGTGTTAAATAAAGTGCAACTCCATTATTCTTGCTTTTTTTTTGTTCTCTGGAAACTGTAGACTAAACACATTCTGCTTTTACATTCATTTGACTTTTGTTGTCTTGATTATTTAGTTTTTGTTCCTTTTTGCATATGCATTTTATGTACCTATTTATGTCCATGTGATGTTAAGGGAAAATAAAGAAAAAACTATTAAAAAAAATCTATCGTCTTTCATGTTTAAAAGTCTAAATGTAGCCGCTAGAAGTATTTAGTGTTCCTCAATAGACAACGTAGCTACTAGTACAATGGAAACTACACGTCCCACGAGGCTTACCGCAAGACAGGAAGTACGTCATCACGTCGTCGAAGCGGTTGAGCCCTCAGCTGTCAGACTTTGGCCACCCAAGTGAAGGTTTTGTTAGCAAACTAACGCGAACTGTTCGGGCTTATTTTAAAGTTGTGCATTATTTTACCAAACGATCGTTGAGCGCGCGAGCTGGTCACTGGCGCGCTAAGCTTGCACGAGGACGAACCACCCAGCCGTTTTTTTTCTTTCTTTCTTTTATCGCTTTTAGATCTTGCACTGCAAACCAACGATCCTGAGCGGGTAGTAAGACTAGATGCAGGGAGGGAGGGAGTAAAAAAAGGCAAAAGTCTTTGTGCTTCCCTTCCCCCTCATCAAAGCAAAGGGGAAATGTCTCTTTCTAGAGGTGGTAAGTGTTTTTTTTTTTCTCTTCTTTTAAAGCAAGTCTGCACGTTTTACTTACCGAGGTGCAGTACGAGTGAAAGTAGCCCAACTAGCTTAGTGTAAGAAATGTAGCCTTGCCAGGTGGAAACCTGCGAAGCTAGCAACACATACTGTATTCCTACTTTTTTATTAGTACACAACGTCTCCAAACAACCTGACATTCGAGCATAACTTATTTATCACATTTATGGTTCGCGTTTGGGTTTTGTTTTACGTCGTTAGTTTAGCTAAAGCACGCGCTCTGCATCGCCTCGTCTTAGCCCCGAGGGTTAGCTTACAGCATTTTCACAACAATAAGACTTTAGCTAGACTGTAATTATCAACCACCGTGTTCAAATCACAGCCCTGAGTTCTGCCTCTATCCACAAATTTGAGCTACTTTTTATTTTAGTTTCCACATTGCGCTTTTATTTAGCCCCACGTTTCCAAAAGTTAAATCTTTCCCACGTTTTATAAAAAAAAAAAAAAAAAAAAAACAGGTGGCGAAGTAAACGGGGGGTGAAAAAAGCACATCTGGTCTCTTTGTGACGTGTAATTATATAGATTGCTACAAAGAAAAGAGCATCCATTGGAAAAATGAAGTTTGTTTCTCTGCGTCATACACAGCACGACTATGATGATGTCAATTTACATTTCAAGTTCACCGCTTGTGCTGTTACACAATCATACTAGCGTTACCATGGTCAGGAGGACACGCTGTTTTCAGAGGGCTGTGCAGATTGGCTGCTTGCTGCTGCTCGGGCAATCACAGCCTTTGGCCTACCATGGCATGTTTTGACATGCAGCTCCAACACTGAGTGCAGTCTCCCCTTTTGAGTTGACAGCTTTCTGGCTTGCTTCTGTGTCTGCTTCACAGGTTCTGCTGCTGCTGCTACTATAAAGCAAGTTAGAGATAAAAAAAAAAAAAGAAATTCTCTTCTGATCACGGCGAGCCTTGAGATTGCTGAAGCATGTTTGGATATTGGGTTCTCCATAACAGCACTGATAGGGTGGTGTGGAAGATTATCTGCGCATGAGTCATCATTGTCTGTCTGTATATGGACACAGTCTAGGGCTGGTGCTTCCTGATGGTGACTCGCCTCAGAGCTATTGAAACCGATTCCATGCACAATCCAGAAATTCTTGTTCACATTACGTATATATTCTAAGTAGTTTCCATTGAACTTTTTTTTTTTATGTAGCTCTGAAAAACTTCATGTATTGTTTCCTCATATGAAGGAGAAAGCAACGCTTCATTCTATTCATTGTTTACTGACTGTGGCAAAAATTCAACGTCAGTACTGCCATTCTGTGTCACACTTTCCCTAGAAAGAGTTCTTACTGAGATCCTTTATTTATTTATTTTTAGAATATGGTTTTCAGCTGTCACGTATTTTTCCCTGCACAGCTTTGTTGAACTTTGACTACAGCTGTGGCTGATGTCACTGTACTATTGTATCCCTTGAGGCTCGGTTAGAAGAGCAGTGAGCTGCTGTGAGGTTGGCCTCTGTTTGCCCTGACAGGACAACATGTGTGCCCAGTGAAGTGACATCATATTTCCCAAAGGGTCCTGACAGCTGTTGTGTTTTGGAGCGGATGTGTCCAGTCGGACTGGCTGTCTTTGGGTGTCTGGTAACTGAGAAGAGCTAGTATTTCAAAGCCATTAATACTTTACAATATGCCAGTAACACAGACTTTAGTTAAGTTATAACAATGAGTGCACAATGCACATACTTGCTATTTTTGTTTTATTCTTGCAAAATGGAGGTATGGCTAAGAGCTTAAAGCAACTTTGTGATGTCACATGTTTACGTACTAAAATGCCAAGTTTGCATGCCGTCTTAATTTTGTTGCATGACCAGGTCGACAGGAGCCTTTTGAATGCTTTAGCTTTATCCCACACAGAGGAAATGCAAAACCTATCTTTGACTGGGTATGTTTGAGTAAATTGCATTCAATCTCTTCCAACCACAACTGTACTCTGTGCACACGCCATCAAGTTATTTTAGTCTTTCAACACAGAGGATGTGTCTAGGTTTCATTGGTGGGCTTCACTATCTGACGTCTTTTAAAAAAAAGTCAACTTCCCTTCCAGCTTATTCTAGCAAAAATGGGTTTGCCCAATCAAACTTCCTCCACAGTGTGACTCAGACAATGGCAAACACAGCCACATAGTAACTATGGCAGTTACAGTTGGAGCTTTTTCTTGTTTTTAAAAAAGATGTCTCTCTTGCCTGCATTTATGCTATTTTAGATTTATTAGCCTGGCATTCTTTTAAACGGTTCAATATTTTTCGGCTTGGCTTTGTAACAAGCATGTTACACGAGTGTCAGATTCAAAAAAAGGAGTTGTTTTTTCCTGCATTGCTGTTTGCTGGCTCAGTGACTGTGTCATTCTGGCAGATACTCGGAGCACCTTTTGGGAAGTCCCAGAGGCTGCTGGTAAACAGTGTTTATGAATGAACTGCTGTCACTCATCTATCTGACACTGAAACAACCCACAGCTGCACAAAATCACTGTACAACACTCACTGTATTGTAACGAAGAATGTATAGAAATGCAACAGATCTGAAATGTGAGGCTACAAAGGTACAACCATCATAGGATTATGATCATTTTTGCTTGATTTAAAAAATATAAAAGGAGGCTATAAAGAAGGCTTGATTCCTTTGCAGCTACTTCACGTGAGTCATCATACCAAAGCCAACAGTCATTTAGTCCACCTTCTCAGCTTTAGTTTTGGTCACACCTAAAGCTCCGGTTAAAAAACAAACCATTTACTGCACTGGAGTTTTTTGTTATCTGCAGCAGCAAACTGTCTCTGAATCGAGAACTAACAAGAAAATACAACTACCGCTACATCCAATTCCAATAGGCCAACTTAGATCACCACTAATATAGTTTACTACCAGTACTCGTCTCCTTGTACTTGGCTTTGCGTAAAAGAAAAGAAAATCAACGTGGTTTGTGTCTTAAGAATGGGTAAGCAGAAAGACTATTGTACAATAAACTAAACTGTTGTGTTTTAACTGCTTGTTACAGATTTATTGATCATTTTGCACCAAAACATTGTGGGAAAAAAATCATAATTCTAACAGTTGAATATTTTTTATTGTCTTGTAGGGAGGAAGAAGCTCCCAGGGCCGAAGCTGCCCAAGGACGTGTTTACTACTCCACCACCCGAAGCTGCAGCGTAAGGCTCTTTGCTCTGTTCATGCCTGGCTTTAACAAACACCATCCAAATTATCCCTATAGGAAAAATGTTTTCTGTCTCTTTCTATTATTACCGGCATATATTTCTACCACACTTCAATGCAACAATATAGAATATTTTATTTTATATTGGTCTCTAAATTCCTGTTACAATTTTATTGTTGTGAAGATAGACTACATTTAGCATCTATAGTTCTGATAAATGCCATAATTCTCAGACTGCAGAATGCACTTAAGTTGCACATACTAAATATAAGATAAATCATCATTTTGTACATAAATAAGGCGCTCCGGTTATTAAGCCGCATTCATCCACCATTCATCGTCTGAATCTGTGCCCAGCTCCGAAAGTGTGCAGCTTTCTTGTTATAGTACAAGAATCAACCACCGGATGGCGTTTCACAGAGTACAGTACAGTATAGCTTGCTTTCAACACGTTTAGACTGCATGATCATCAGAAGTCTTCATGAAGCTTTGCTTCCTGACTCATGGTTAAATCCATTAAGCCTATACAATTAACACAAGAACTAGCTAAGCACAATCACTGAACAGAACAGTGCCAAACACCTACAAAACCAAAATTATTTTACTATTATATACCCGTCAGTTATTCCCAGAAGTCTTATTGAGGTCATGTGACCATAAGTCAAATGGTACTGGTAAAATACAGTAAATATTCATTAAATTAGTACCATTGATTTTTATTATTTATTTATTTATTTATTTTTGTTTAACACTTTTGGTAACAGCTGCTGTTTTAAAATGTACTTTCTAAATAAATTTGACGTGATTTTTACTCAGTAGAGCTCATATGAGCAGTTTATTGTCTCTGCTGCGTTTCATGCACCCGTTTAAGCTTAAATGAGATACTGGTATTTAAACACACATTTACCGTGCACAGAAATATTTGTTTGACATTTTATTTAAATATGTGTCAGTCTTGACTGACTGCTTTAAAGATTAATCTGACGACTTTGCCGCTGCTCTCATAAACGAAGGGGAGGGGGGAGCAGTTCGTTGTCTCCGCTTCATGTTCGGATATGAGTTTAAAATGATATCCTGGTATTTAAATGCATATTGACAGACAGAAAATGTCACACAAAAAGGATTTTAAAACTTGTATTGAATACCAGACTTGACTGCTTTGCGTCTCCAATGCCCAACCATCGACACGTTGATGCAAAGCTTATGGTCAGCAGCTTTTTTCTTTCTTCAGCAGCCAGATTGATTGCTTTTAACTTGAAAGCTGCATTGTAAGAAATTCTCAGTGCTTTTTCCATTATCACTGAACAAATGAACAGGTCTGTGCATGAAGCGCAAAATGCGGAAACAATCTGAAGAAGTTAATGCACTTTTACCTTGGGGATGGTCCTTGAGAGTACCTCATTGGTCATTCATGTTAGACTTCTGGTCACATGATGATAGAGTGGGTGGAGTTATGGTAGGGAATTTGAATCCCTGAGCAAATTCCCAGCACCAGGCGGGGTACTGGGAGCCATGAGCACCCAGCACTGTCAAAGGAAAATGTTAGTCAGTGGCAGGACGTTACTGAGAGGCGGCAGGAGCTCTGTCAAAATAAAATATAAAAATTTAACTTAAGAAAATTATGAAAAAAAAAAATACATAAATTAGGTGCTCCTGCTTATAAACTGCGGGGTACAAAGTGTGATTTTAAAAAAGTAGCAGTTTATACACCGGCAATTATGGTAGACAGATAAGGGTTGAACTGCAGTTTTGAGAAATCACAGGAATAGCTGTATAGTTATCATAGCTACGGTAATAGTTATCATTTAGGTTTAAATATATGCACAATAACTTTCTTGCAAAGATTCTACTGAAAAAAATTGTTTCCCTTTTTGAAGTCCTCACCTGAATGATGGCTAACTCAGATTAGCAGAACGATTGTGGCTCAGTTTCAAGTTTGGACGATGGCAGCAGATCTAAATCTTACAGTTCAACATGTTTTCATTTGATTTATAGAAAAATGCAGTTTTAAAACAGTAGTGTTTATGCAGGCAGTTAAGTCAATTTTAGAAATTATGTCTTGTGTTTTGTTTTTTAATAAAGTAAGAAGTAATTGTGAGTTACACTTATTTACATTTAACAAAATTGTGTGATCGGTTCTTTTGCTCATTTTTAAATGTCTGTCTGTAGGCCTCCTCGAGACCTTGACTCTAAAGCCTATGTCACTATTGGAGATCGGGTAAAGTCGTGTTTCTTTGAAGCACATTGTTTATTTTATTTTTCCGCTGTGATTGGAATGGGATTTAATTTAATTTTTTCTTTCTCTTCTTCTGTCCAGAACTTTGTAGTGGAAGCTGATGATTTGGAGCAGATTGAAGAGCTCGGGAGGGGAGCATATGGGGTGGTGGACAAAATGAGACATGTGCCCAGTGGTGTCATCATGGCCGTCAAGGTAGGCTGGCCTCCAGTTGCTTTGATTTTCTGATTTTGTATTGTGCTTTAAAAATAAACTCAGGTGTATCCAATGTATGATCTAAGCTTATAAACATTTGGATCACTTGATCCAGATTATTGACCAAAGGTTCTGAAACAAACCAGTGTACAATGCTTGTGTCTCCAGCGGATTCGTGCTACAGTTAACACTCTGGAGCAGAAGAGGCTTCTGATGGACCTGGACATTTCCATGAGGACAGTCGACTGTTTCTACACTGTGACCTTCTACGGTGCCCTTTTCAGAGAGGTAAACCCAGTATACAAATCTCATTAACTGCTATGGCCTCATTCCGTTGATTTTTATTGGCTGCTGCCAAAAGGTAGGAGGTAGTTTGTGTGTGTGCTTGTTAGTTATAAAAATATCTCATGAACCACTGAACATATTTTAATAGTACTTTCAGGAAATAATGTTGGGGTCAGTCTAATTCAAGATTACTTGGAACAACCATCCAAAAAACACAAATATGTTTATTATTCCGTCAGTTTACAGATTATGTGCTAAAATTTGGTGTGAGAGTCGTTCACAATACGTACTGAGTGTGACATGATGTCACACGAGACTGGGCATAACATTATTTTCATATTTGGACCAAAAGAGCTCATCATAAGATGATAGTCTAAAACTCAGTATTGCACATCCCTTTAAGGAAGGCTAAGCCTCTATTTTCTTTTTTTTTTTAATAATTCTAATGTTTCTTTAAGGGTGATGTTTGGATCTGTATGGAACTGATGGACACGTCTCTGGATAAGTTCTACAAGAAGGTTATCGAAAAAGGCAAAACCATTCCCGAGGACATCCTGGGCAAGATCACAGTAGCAGTACGTCCCATTTAGCAAATTTGACTACAGGTAGTCCTCGGGTTACGACGGTCTCGAGTTACGACGTTTTGTAGTTACAACGCATCTCCCATTTAAAAAAAAAAAAAATATATATTTTTTTTTGAAAATTTATTTTGAAAAGCCGAGTTACGCCGTTTCCAGTTTTATGTTGTAAACGTTGCGGCGGAGAAATACTACACTGTACTCTCTAAAAAAGCTAAGTCTGGTCCTCTGGACATTCAAAAAACAAAACTAAACTTGTTGGACCAAGCTG
>JARVGS010000472.1:20959557-20973768 GCA_031762315.1 Hypsolebias antenori | reverse complement strand
ATTTGCCATCTCCACATCATTGCATTCAGTTTTTATTCACAATTTGTTTAGTGTCCCAACTTTTTGGGAATCCGGTTACAATTAAAGATAACTTCATACTAACCTTAACAGTCCAGAAGTCACAGGACAGCAGGAGGATGATGGAGACCATAGAAGCAATAAAACGAGCGCTGAAGACCTCGCTCAGTAAATAAACCGCAATTGCGCATGTCCGGAAGAAGAGGTGAAAGAACGAAGCCAAGGGATACCTGAAACAATTTTAGTCTGCTATTCAATGTGTCAGAATAGGTTTGGCTGTGTATACACCAAATTAGATCTCTTACCTAACTTTAGACCTTTTTAGCTGCAGGTTATCGTCCTCTTCACCGAACAGAGGAGAGTCTTGAGAGTCCTGAAAACATAAAAAACTTAGCTTCGACGCTAACAAAACAACTTTCTGGCTGTTACCTTAACTTATAATTACAGACAAACTCGTTTTAAACTGGAAATATTAATGAACACATGATGTTCCTTGATGAAAAATGATTGTCCCTTAGTAGCGATCAAACTACAACATATTGATTACCTGTCTCCGCATTTTGGACACAAGCAGGATGAATTTCCTGGAGACGTGGACGTAAACAAACGCCTGTGCGAAGGACCCAAAAGAACGAGTGGGTGCCCATAAATGTGCCAGAGTAAAGTCTATTTATTTATTTATTTGAAATGAGCAACGTTTACTCTTGTTTTAATAGTCAAACATTCAGCAAGTGTTTCAAGTGCAAAACTTTGATTGACTCGAAATTGTTTCCTAGATTAGAGGGTTTTATAGCTGTTAAAGATGCTTTCTATAAACGTTTTTGGTTCAGACCACAAAAACGGTATGTAATGCGTTACTTATTGTTTCATTTAAGTTTGAACGAAATTTATTTATTTATTTATTGTAACGTTGTGAAGATTGCAGAAGAACGTTGACAGCTTGTGTGTGCAGTTACGCCTTTTTACCACCAAGAGGCTCTGTTACACACAAAATAAGAGAACCCCTTTTATTTTTTTATGCTCATATAGTTTAACGAGCTCGTTTTTATGGATTCAAAAACAGCACTTCACTAATGTGTCTAGACATTTTCAGTTTAACTCTTAAACACTTATTTACTAAACAACATAACTTTGTCTCTGACCTATCTCTAGCTTTGAGATAGGGATAGACGTCACCAATTCTGTTCATAACTTTTATGGACTCTTCTTAGCCTCCCAGGTAAGGTCTATTCAGGGGTACTGAAGAAGTGAGTCCAATCATTGGTCAAATCTCAGATCCAGGAGGATCAGTTTGGTTTCCGTCCTGGCTGTGGAACACTGGATCAGTGTACTCTTGTAACCGGGTTGTATTCGTATTTTGTTATAATTACACAAAATGTCTTTTGATATTCAGATTGTTCGTATACCTGACTAAATACTTTTAGAAATTACTGTGATGTGACTTTAAGATCGGGAGTCCCTCCTCCTTATTTCTTCTTCTTTGGTATTGTTTTGTTAAAATAATTTGCGCCCCTTACACCCTGCCCTTTCATACTGTGTCCTACGGGAAAGGATTTGGAGTGGAAGCCAATAACACGGGTGTTTCCTGTTTGTTGGTTTCATCAGACTAAATGGAAGAACCAATCACGCCCAAGATAAACTGTGTCACGGCCTAATTCTTATAATAACCAGCACAACTCAGAGGTGGGGCCGGTTTTATTCTCACTGGGGTCCACAAGGCTGTCATGGGAGTTTGCCCATCCAGTCTACATGTGTTTTGTGGAATTGGAGAAGGCTTTTGACCATGTTCCTCGAGGTACACTATGGGGGGTGCTCTGTGATTATGGGATTGGGGGCCCGTTGTTACAGGCTGGTCAGTCCCTATACAACCGGTGCGAGAGTTTGATTTGCATTGTCGTTAGTAAGTCGGATCCTTCAGAGTGGGAACATGGCTGCCTGTTGTCACAGATTCCGTTCATAACTTTGCTGCTATTTGCAGATGATGTGGTCCTGTTGGCGTCATTGTGCCATGATCTTCAGCTCTCGCTGGAGTGTTGACAGCCAAGTGTGAAGCAGCTGGGATGAGAATCAGCACCTCCCCATCTGAGGCCATGGTCCTCAATTGGAAAAGGGTGAACTGCTCTCTTAGGGCCGAGGGTGAGGTTCTGCGTCAAAAGGACAAGTTCAAGTATCTCGGAGTTTTGTTCTCGAGTGAGGAAAGAATGGAGCATGAGATTGACAGATGGATTGGTGCAGCGTCTGCAGCATTGCGGACTCTATACCGGTCCATTGTGGTGAAGATGGAGCTGAGCTGTAAGGCAAAGCGGTCGGTCTATGTTCCTACCCTCAAATATGGTCACAAACTAGGTAGTGACTGATAGAATCAGATCACGGCTACAGGTGGTTGAAATGAGTTTCCGCTGCAGGGTAGCTGGACTCTCCCTTAGAGATATGGTGAGAAGTTCAGTTATCTGGGACAGACTTGGAGTACAACTGCTGCTCCTCCACATCAAAAGGAGCTAGTTGATGCGTTTCGGGCATCTGGTAAAGATGCTTACTGGGCACCTCCCTAGGGAGTTGCTTTGAGCATGTCCAAATGGGAGGAGACCCAGGGGAAGACCCAGGATAATAATAATAATGGATGGATGGATGGAATTTAAGGGATGTATGTCTACACCTTACAACTTAGCAAGAACCATCTATCCATTATATTTTACCCGCTTCTTCTTTTTTGTGTTGCCGGTGTCACTGGTGCCCATATCCAGCAGTCACTGTGCAAGAGGAGGGGGACACCCTGGACAGGTCTCTAGTCCATCACAGGGACACATAAAGACAAACGAGACAAACAACCATTCACGCTCTCACTCATACCTATAGATAATTTAGAGTTACCAATCAGCTTAACATGCATGTTTTTGGTCTGTGGGAGGAAACCAGAGTACCCAGAAAAAAACCCATGCATGCACAAAGAGAACATGCACACTCCACTCCGGCCGGGATTCATTCTGGCATCCTCCTTGCTGAGAGGTGGTAACTTTACCAACTGTGCCACCTTAGCTTAGCAAGAACCATTTTTAAACTTTGTTTTTAGCCACTGGTTATTAGTCTGTCACAAAAGAGTTGACTTTATACTAAAAAGAAAGATAACACAGTTTGACACATAAATTAATATTTTATCACCTATAGTATTTGTAAATTTGACGATAGCCAATGTTAACTAGCTGTGCATGCTAAATTTGTCTGATTCCAAATGTAATCAGTACTAGATGTACAAAATGATTTCTTTCTGAAAGTGTCAATAAAATACAGCCAGTGATTTATTAAATGTTTTGCTAACAGACAGACAGAGTTACCAACGATCCTCGAGTAGCACTTGGAATTTATTTAGTGAATGTCTTATCTACAACCACACTAAATTCAAGCTCATTATCGGTAATGCAGATAGACGGTCCATTTCATTGCATAGTTGACCTTGTGTTGATCTGCATATGACAATAAACCAAAACCTAAAGAGTTATAGCCAGTTTAAATGGGGGGGGGGGGGGATGTCTGTGATAGCCATCTTGACTTAAGTTGTGTGGAATTCTGTGTTTTGTCCTGTCTTTTCTATATCCTTGTGTTCCCCCTCCTTGTTGTTCAGCTCCTGTCGCACCTGTCTCCAGTACCCCAGGTGTTTGTCATCATGTCTTGTTAGTGTCTGTATTTATTCAGCGTCTTTGTCTCTTTTCGCTGTCTGTGGATTGTCCTCCTGTCGAGCCTGTCATGTCTTGTTCCTCTCCTCGTCCCTAAAAGTATGTTTTGCTTCCCCGTCAGCTTTTGTTTTGTTGGATTCAAATAAATTGAAATCATTTACTTTTAACTTGGAGTCCCCCATTGTCTGTCTGCACATGGGTTCAAACAACTAAAATAACAGAATCATGATCGGTTGACTCCATTAGATATAGATGTCCAGCAAATTATCAGTTTTTGCATATTTTATTCAAATCAGTCCTGTGGTTCATGGTCCATATTGGTTACAGACACTTTATTTCAGCAGCCGACAATAATAAGTCCTTTTTTTTTTTTCCCCAAAAGTTTAAAACCACTCAGTTTCTTTATTTGTTTCGACGTGATACAAAAAAGTTTCTCATTTTATAAACTGGTTGCTTTAATATGTTTGCATTGAAGATATACACAGTATATTCATTTGAATTATGAAAAGAGCATTTAAAATACATTCACTTTGTCACATATATGTATATAATTTACAATAAAACAACAAAATAATATTCTTCTGTCAGTCTTTACTTCAAAAGATTAAAACAATCTATACAAAGGAGTTTGATAACGTCCAACAAGATCTTCCTGTTCAGTTTTTAAAGTGCAGCTTTATGAGTTTAGAAAAACTTCCAAGAGGCTGGAGACTGAGTGCATTCGGTAAAAGATGGCAAAGGGAAGACCCACGTTCACGACGACAGCCCACATGCTGAACTGATAGAACTCAGTTTCAGCGTCATGGTCAAACTGAGGGCGAGCTCCAAACGCAGGCATGATCCACAGCTGTGGAAGACACAAGCAAAGGCTCAGTATTCAGTCCGTCTCAGTTTAACAGTTAATTTAAGAGAGCAAAGTACCGGTACTCACAACGACGTTGCCCAGCAGCAGAAAGGCACAGACCTCCTTCAGCACTCGCCGCTTCCACAACAGTTTGTGATGTTCCACCTCTGCATTGGCGCATTTCTCCATGTCGACTTTTTCAAGGTTGCCCTTTTCTTTGCTTGAATTTGTCGCGTATGGATTTACCACCACCGTGTCTGTGTCATGGAAGGGCTGTCGATGCAAGCCTTCAACTATGAAATAGTTCTGCAGACCAAGATGGATCAACATCAGCAAGCCCCAGGTCAAGTTAAGCATATTCAGGTAGCCTTTGGCTCCAGTTGCCACCATGGCCACGATGGAAAAGTAGCTGATGATGAACTGGCCCAGTGAGAATCCCACCAGCAGCCCCACATCTAGGCTGCGGGTGGGGTTCTTCTCTGTGTTGTGCTCCCTGTGATCCACCTTGTAGATGGCACAGCCGATGACGGTGCAGATGGACATCAAGGCCACGATGACTATATTCATGACGAAGTGCATCATCAAGGCATTGTCTCTGCTTTTCTCGTCATAGTAGGTAGTCTTCATTTCAATCTCGTACATGGCAAACGTTGCCAGGCCTGCGACCATCATGACAACCCCCAAAGTGGGACCGACAATGATGTTCTTGAGGCTAAATTTGATGTGGTGGCTGAATTCGGCTGACACTCGCCCTACATTCTTCCACATAACATAGGTCATGGCTGAGGCACAGAGGCAGTACTCAATATTGAATGGGTACAGGTAGTAGTAGGCCTCCTTGAAGAAAGTGCATGAACTGTGGCTGCATGTACAGGATTCATCTCCATAACCAACTGTGAGACAGGAAACAGCACAAAAGCAGCAAAGTGTTATTCTGTGGATGCTTAAAGACTATAGGATCTATTTTTGTTTCTTTGTCAGCTTCAGTCACCACTGTTGATGTACAGGTTTCGTCTTGAGAGCTTGGTGGTGTTGGTCAGGCGGTCCGATTCTGTTGTTTGATGGAGAGACTCCTCAGTTACTTCAGTCATCCAAATAACTAGGTTTGTAGCGAGGGTGAGCATCAGCCCACAGCTAAAACAAGAAAAAACAGACACTTAAACTCCAATCAGATAAAACTAAAACATAAAACTAACTCCATTTGAGCACAACATCTAACAATTGACCTTTAAGATTCATAAGTGTGTATTTTCTTTAGATAAATCTGTTAATTTTGCTTCCCAAAGGGAGTTTGAGATGAAGCAAATGTCCAGCGAGCTCTGAGATCAAATGTGTTTAGAGACAAAGCTAAATTAAATAAAGATGGAAATGTCTGAACCACTCACCAGGACAGGTTCCTTTGCCGCTGCACGCAGTCTTTTGAATGGATCCACAGAAAGTACGTCTGCAAGTTTAATGTATAGTTTTAATGTTTT
The DNA here is from genome assembly GCA_031762315.1 of Hypsolebias antenori. NCBI lineage: Eukaryota > Metazoa > Chordata > Actinopteri > Cyprinodontiformes > Rivulidae > Hypsolebias > Hypsolebias antenori. The sequence continues at coordinate 20,967,760 of JARVGS010000472.1, read as the reverse complement.
GCAGCTATCAAAACTAGATGATCCAAATCATGCATGCTGGACTTTAATAGTTGATATATTTTTATTCATACCTGTACAAGAGTAAAGACGATTTGCACCACAGGGAATACAACTTTAACAGCAGAGTCACAGTGGAGATATCCAACGTAGCCAGCGATCTTGAAAATCTCCATGATGATGCTGAGAACTCCAAACAGCACCAGTCCACCTGAAGAGGTAAACATGCAGAACACAGGAAAAGTCATGAACCTGTCCAATAATTTGTTTGTGCCTTAAATAATTTGTCTTTAAACGTTTCTTACCTCTGAGCCATATTGGTCCAGCATGCTTGTCCCTGTAAGTGACAGCATTTGGGTTCTTGGTTGTGTAAATGGTGTAATAGATCATCCAGATGGCAGTGAAGAGGACGAGGAGGATGAGGTAAACCTCCAGGTCTGGAACGCTGATGTTGGTGGAGGCTGAAGTGCTGCCACTGACCAAGGCGCAACCCAGCATCAGAATGTTCAGACAGATGAACCCAGACAGCATCCACCCCCAGTTTCGGCCTGTTTCCCTCACCACTTCAGTTGAGGTGGTCGAGTCGAGTTCGCTCCCACTCATCGGTTGACTCACTGTGCTGATGTCGGGTAATTGTGCCGCCTCTATCGCTGTGTCCTTGGCAGTCATCTTGCAGGGATCACACAGGCTGCCGCTGGCCAAACAATCACAGGGAGCCTTGGGGTTGCAGCACATGTCGCTTGCTTCAGAAGTGGACTGATGGCTGCAGGTGGAAGCAGATATGAGAGATGGCAGGTTGAAGAGCTACGCCCAAACACCAGCCCCCTTTAAAAGAAGATCCCGCCTCAAACTTGGTCATAAACTATCTAACTGTCATCTAGTTGGCTCTGCACAGCTTTTTAAATGTATTTTCCTCCTGAGCGCGATTCCCATTAATGAAAGAAAATCAATTTTAACATGCAAACTCCTATCAGTTCAAGCAGTGATCTTTAAACAAGAAAGAAAATGCTTCAAGATGCTCAGGAGCCTACCTGTGGACGTGTGGTTCTGTGAGTCATCTGAGCTGCTGCGGCTTTCATATGCCCCCGAAACATTGCTGTTTATGCACAAAGAGTGAAAAATGTCAATGTGTTTTCAACACCATGGTGTCATCTGCAAACAATGTATGTTTAACCCCAAATAATGCCACAGAGTTCAGCAGAAGGTTCCTGGAAGAGGTTTTTCTCATGTGTTTTACAAATGGAGAAACATGTTTCAGGTACACAGTGTGTGTGTTTTTGATCTGACACAAACCATTTGGATGGTTGTTACAAACGTATCATATGTTCACGCTTGCACAAGACAGTGTTGATCCGTACATAATCGAGAACTGCAAAAAGACACTTACTCCTTTTTGCATTTTTGGAACTACTTTAAAAAAGCTTTTTGTTATTGTCTTAACCCGCAAACAAGAAAAAAAAAAAGACGCACATTCTCTCCAAAGGTACAGCATTCTGCTCACTTATCCTTTGGATTCCCTGCCTGGAGGGAATACTTTGAGTTCTTTAATGCTCCTCGCGGCACTATGAGGAAATAATGTTTTGTTGCATGTGAGGCGTGGTACATGAAGGTGTGCTCAGACCTAATATCTTTATCGTACAGCTTTCTGATTCTGTTTGAGAATGCGCCACTGGTGAAACTCAGGAGTGTCTATCTTTTTACATCAGCGTGAGGCTAAATGCTAACGTGCTTTACTGCATCACTCTATTAGCATTTGCATTTATTTAAAGTGGAAACTATAAAACATAAATGCTTAATTGAAAAATGAGACTGTCGATGTCACAGAACTTGATCATTTTAAGAAGTAATTTGCCATCTTGCCATTTGATGGAACATTTTTAACCACAAATACACTTTTTTTTTTTTTTTTGCATTCTGCTTCCAAGCAGCCAAACAATTATATTTTGATCAATAGTTCCAATATTTCTGAAGGTTTTTCATGTTTTCTTTGGACACAGTCTGCTTTTCACAAATCAGTCCTTAAACGTGACCATAAATTTTGTGCAAAGTGTGCTTAAAATTGAGGAAAAATGTACAAGTGGAGGACAAAGACCAAGTGGAAAGGCTGCCTTGGACAGTATAAAATCATATCTTTAGGGAACAGGAAAAATAAAACTTGCAGAAGTGACATTGGACAAACGCTGATCACACTGTGCCAATATTTCAGCTGAATAACCCTTTGACAGTCCCTTCAATTGGTGCTAAAATATTACCTTCTATTTGTCAATCTTAGTCATTTAGTTCAAACTTTTAAATAAGGATATAAAAACAAATTGTGTATTTTTAACAGGCTGTTAAGAAAGTGCATAAAATCCTATTTAAAACGGACTCTTGAAGTTTTCTGTTATGACACTTGGTCAGGGGTACAAAAAGACAGTTTGTCCAAGACAGGGTACCTGAGCAGTAGACTTTTTATTTATTTTTATATTTTCTTTTGTCTCATTTCTCATGAGCTTTTCTCAGACCTTTGAAACCGGTCAACCCCATTTTTACACTAAGCCAAACTAAAAGTAAATAAATAAACTGATTTAAAAAAAAAAAAAAAATTAAATTCCCCATAATGTTCATTAAACATAAATGTTGCCTTGGACACATTTTCAGTCATAATTCACCAAACAAGAAAAAATAAATCCCCCTAAAAGCAAAGAGCAAAATAAGTCTAAAGATAACTCTTGCACACACTTGCAACTTTATTAACATTATTTTCCTAAAACATTATGAAGAACACATCTAAAGAAATGTGTCTTAATGAATGAGCTAATGGGAACAGTTTTAGACAGAGCATGAATAGAGGCAAAGGGGTCAGGGCTTGTTTTCTTTTTTTTCCCCCAGTATCTATTAAAGCTTAACTGGTTCTAAACCAGCTCATAATCAATTCGTTTTGAGAAGGAGAAGTTTCTTGGTTATCAAAAGAAACAACAAAACTGTCACATAATGTAAAGTTTAATAACCGTCTGCATCATAATGGGCTCAGTGCGCGTGTTCTGATCCACGTCCACCGGGAGCACTGTTGGTCCACGCACACGGTGAGCCCGGTCGCGTCCTTGGAAACCACCGACGCGTTGCTCCCGGTCCTGACGCGAGTGTCTCGGTGTGGACGGTGGACCAGTGCCCGGCGCGTCACAGCCATGACGCTGCTGTTAATGATGATAAACAGGATGATGATGATGATGATGATGATGATGATGAGGGTGAGATGGACCGGACGGATCGGTGGATTAACTCTGCACCATGAATGACAGGTACCATAAGGCGGCCCGGGACGGGTACCTGGACCTGCTGAAGGAGGCGACCAGGAAGGAGCTGAACGCGCCGGACGAGGATGGCATGACCCCGACGTTATGGGCGGCTTACCACGGCAACCTGGAGGCCCTGCGGCTGATCGTGTCCCGGGGGTGGGTACGACCCATCACAACAGCAAAACTGACATTCATCATCCTCAGACTTCTTCTGGCTGACACTTATTTTTTTTTTTAAAGGAATGCATATCGCCCGCCGCCTCATAACGCTCAGGGTGTGTGCTGTGGATGACTCTCAGCTGCTACCGCCTGAAACTTCAGCTCTTAATCTGAAAGGGTGTCCCAGTTATGGCCATGCTGGTGTTTCAGATGGCTGCACTGAGATCAGACTGGCACAATTAGATTTTTACTTTATTCTTTTTATTCGACTTTTATTTACATAGTCTTATTGAGTCAAGAGGACTCATTTTCAAGAGAGACCTGGGGGATAAGGGCCTTGCTCAAGGGTGAGGCAGATGTGGGTATTTCACCATTTCCACCCACATTTTGATGTCCATCCAGGGAGTCGACCTGGCGACCTTCCAATCAGAGGCCCACCTTCTCTATCCTCTGCATCACTCCTCAATAAGAGTGGTTAGATTAACACATTTTAATTATTTTCTCAAAAGTTAATTAACATACATCCAGTGGTTCATTAAATATTTTGCTAACAGACAAACAGGATCAACTCCAGCACAATGCTAAAGGGTTAAAGATCTGAGCATTGAGTACCACTTGGTGTTTGTGCTGAGCTAGCAGCATCTACAACCACAGCAAATTTTAGCACAATATCTGTGAAGTTGACAAATTTATACACATTTTTGTGTTTTCTAAATTCAATTGGCTGCATTGGCCATCTTAAATAGTGCTGACTTTAATTAGTAATCAGTTGTAGAGGTCTATCTACAGATTATTTACTGAAAGTTTCATTAAAATCCATCCAGTGGTGCAGGAGATTTTTTTGCTAACAGACATAGTTGACACCAAATAGTTATTTCTTATTAAAGTAAATACACAATGAACATTGACAAATCTGTTCAAGCACTTAAAAAAGAACAAAAATATAAGTGTTTAAATGTTTGCAATATTCTAAAATGAATTATTTCATTTAAAATGTTATTTTTCGGCATAACTCTCGTCGTCAGTATGCTGAGTTTAATATAATGACGTTAAATATAAAAACTTTAGCGTTGAATGCTAAACCTAAATCAGTGTTTCATTTACAAAGAGAGGCAGTCTTTACAGGCAGATGGCCCATAAAATGTGATGACTCAGAACAGTTTAATTTACTTGTCTGATTCAATCATTTTGTTGCAGGAAGAAGTAAAATACTTTAACATAATTCAGAGAGACTATGTCTAATGTTAAAGTTGAGCACGTCTTAGCAAACTGTTCAAATCTGATCTGGTATTTTGATGCTACGGCACATTTCTCTTCTCATTTGGTTGACCTGGTTTGCATGCCAGCCAGAAAAAAAGAGTTTGCCTCACTGAGTAATTTTAAAAGAAGCGGCCTCATTCAATCAGGTCCAAACTGTCCCATGCAAAGCATCGTTGCATAATTTTAGAGCCCAGCTTTCCCTGAAACACATTATGAGTAATGATTAAATCTCTTTTTTTTTAAACATTTCATCCCTTCTGAAACTTCGATTTCTAACTGGTTTTCAAGAGCCAAAATAAAAACCAACATTTCCCCTCAAGTCTGGACCTTCACTTTAATTCAGCATTTCCCATGAAATACATGCAAACAAACCCTCAGTAGCATTTGGATGCTAAGGGTGAGTGATTTTTTTTTTTACTGACAACAGACATGAAGTACTGGAACAAAAATTAAACATTAACATGCCATAAGTCAAGTTCATGAGACATTTTATCATGCAGAGAAGTTTAACATGGGAAAGATGCCATTCCTGCCACATTTATTGCACTGTGCTACCTGCAGGAACATCAAACTGTCACTGAAAGTGAAGATACAGGCTGTAAGGTGATGTTGAAGTGGGGAGCAGACACGGCTCACAGATATAAATTATAGTCTAACACATAAAGCTAGCACATTACATAATAGCTTTGTATAAATATTATATAATCTGAACTAAAATAGCAATAAATACCTCATTCTGAGTTCATTTGTGTTTATTTTCTTTTAATTTATAACCTTTACTTTATGTACCGGTAATCTTTTTTTTACGTTGTGCAAACAGTGTTACTCTTTTGTTTGATTATTGTTTTATTAATCCTTTTTGGGGCTGTTTGCCACTGAAAGTCAATAACGCTGAATTATGGCCTCCCTACCTTTATATGAACCTTATCCCGGACTTACATAAAGAACATTGTTCTGAAATCAGAGTAGGGCTTTGCTAATCGCTGTCCAAGATCCAGCTGATTTGACACTTATTCCCAGAGAAAAGCCTGCAGCCCATTCATTAGTAATATATCTGCACTTTACCAGTAGTTTCACGTCCATTCCATGAAATATTTAGGAGTCTGCGTGTGGCTACAGTAGACGACAGACAAGCCATAAGACAGTTCAGTTAGCACTGGGATGCAATACCAAGAACTAACTAATAATCCTGGAGAGTCTTGAAGCAGAAAGTTACATCACTAATGTCCAGTTTCTGCTGTATAAGCTGTGCTAATAACTAAATGTTGTTAACTAAACACAAAAATAAGATTACATCTTGGAAATATAGTGGAATAATAAAAATGTGACAAAAGTTATAAGCCCATCCAGCATGTCACCCAACCAGGTGAAGTACCCCTTGCGAGTCTGACTTGAAGAATGTACGGTAGGTATCACCGGTCTTGGAAAACCGTGCTTTACGTGTCAGGCACAATGAGCGTGGCTTCCTTTGAAACAGAATACAGGTAGTGAAGCAGAGGTGCTGGCAAGCCTGGGGTCTTGTTACAAACCTGAAGAGACAGATCAACACACAGAGGTAACCCTCAGGTCATGGTCTGTCAGGAAGAGGAAGATTTAGCATGTAGCGCTAATAATGACCAATGGATGGTTTAAAAGAGTATGACATTTTTACTATTTTCATAATTTATAAAGTTGTTTTCTATAAGTGTATTATAGCATTTCAACTCTGAATTATTAATTGAGGTTCCAATAATAACTCCCGGATTATGGGTCAGTGCTGAAAACATAATCAGAAAATCACTTGCCCAATCATGCATGTGCCATCTAAACATAAGTCAGAGAAGAGCCTGTTTATCCCCAAACTGACTTACAGGTTCTAAAGAATTGAGCATGAAGTAATGGTTTCTATAGGTTTTAAATATATATGTATATATATATTCTATGATTTACAGAGGAGACCCAGACAAGTGTGACATATGGGGGAACACGCCACTCCACTTGACAGCTGCTAATGGTCACCTCAACTGCCTTTTCTTCCTGGTGTCTTTTGGTGCCAACATTTGGTGCCTGGACAATGACTACCACACTCCGCTGGACATGGCTGCCACAAAGAATCACATGGATTGTGTCCGATACCTTGATTCCATCGCTGCCAAGCAGACAAGTCTCAATCATAAGCTGGTCGGTAAGCTGAAGGACAAGGCGTTTCGTGATGCCGAGCGGCGGAACAAAGAGTGCATGAAGATGCAGAAGAAGCACCACAAACGGATGGAGAGAAAGTTTCATAAAGAAGCCTTGGAAGAGTCTATGTCAGATGTGATGAGCTTTTCCAGCTACACCAGCAGCTCTGTTAGTCACAAGTTGCACAATTTCAACACTGTCAGTGTGCCATATTCTCAGGTCAGAATTCCCTTTTTATTATTTTTTTCCACTTGTTGATTCAAGTTATTGTGGACTGATGTCTTCACTAGACTGAATGTTGGATGAGGAATAAAACTTTTTTTTTAATTTGTTGATTTAGGATTGTGTCTCATTGTTGCACTATGTCTGTCCTATTAGGCAACTCTCCATGCCACAAACCGTGGAAAGACAAAGATCCAGAAGAAGCTGGAGAAGCGAAAACAAGGAGATGGCACCTTTAAAATCTACGAAGATGGGAGGAAGAGCGTGCGCTCTCTGTCGGGACTGCAGCTGGGCAACGATGTCATGTTTGTCAAACAAGGGACGTACGTCAACCCAAAGGAGCGTGGCCGTCGCAATGTCCGTGACATGTTCCCCAGAGACAACGACGATGCCATTTCACGTGCCATGAGTGAACCAGACCTTCACGGGCCAGACATAGACTACTCTGAGATCAGCACCGACTCGGGTCACGATTCCCTGTTCAACCGACCCGGTCTTGGCACCATGGTTTTTAGGAGAAACTATGTAACTGGGGGAATGTTTGACTTGAGTGCTCGAAACACTGCCAGCATTGGCAACTCAGGCAACAATGTGCGTCTACGCAGTCGGCTGCACAATTACCCAAGTCTAGATGAAGACAGCATTGGGAGTGCGCACAGCCTGCAGGAGAGGAATGTGGAGGAGCTGCCTTGGGAAGAAATAGAATTAGGGTTGGATGATGATGATGAGTCTGACACAAGCCCCCTTGAGGTTTTCCTTGCTACGCAAGGCATGAGCGAGTTTTACTCCATTTTCAAACGGGAGAAAATTGACCTTGAAGCTTTGTTGCTATGCTCCGATCATGACCTCAAGAGTATCCATATCCCCTTGGGACCACGAAAGAAGATCTTAGATGCCTGTAATAGACGACTTGAGACCATGGAGGAGCCTGATGGCATAGAGGACACAGAATTGTGAGTATATAATTTTTTTAAAGCATCTTTTTTTTTAACCTTTATTTATCCAGGTAGTCTCATTGAGCCACGAGAACTCATTTTCAAGAGAGACCTGCTAGGGAGCAGATGGTGGGGGTTAAGGGCCTTGCTCAGGGGCCCAGAGTGGGGCGAATGAGGGTGGAGGCAGGTGTG